>VDFB02341861.1:0-78339 GCA_007258455.2 Sequoia sempervirens
TCCTCATTCCACACTATCATCCTTTGGCTAAGAGCCCATCAGTGTGTCCAGAAAACCTTTGTGACCTGCTCTTTCTGATTCTGAAACTCTCACATTATTCCTTGAGGTAATTTAGGGTAGTTCACCCCTTGGGAATCTCTTGAGAATAAAGAGACTCATGAGTAGTGAATCCCTCTTCTCTACACAATCCAATGGAAAATCAAAGGCCTACAGGTATATGGTGACTCCTAGTTAGTGGTCTGACAAGTCAATGATGAATATGAGACTAAGGACAATAAAGTGGCACCATATAAGAAAATGGTGGATATCCTCAAAGAAAACTTTGACACCATTCTATTTACATAGAACCCAAGAGTGCAGAATAAGGCATCAAATGCAATGGCCACCATTGGGTCTCTCTTGGACATTCCTAATAATGTACATCAGTGAAAGTTCTTGGTGGAATAATTGTTGATCCCTACATTCGAAGTCCCTAAATCTAAGCTCATCTGCGAGATTTGTAGTTCCAATTCACCCTGGTATAAGGATATATATGACTACCTTCACACCCAAATCCTACCTCCTGAATTTTCCAACAACCAACAAAAAACCTTTATTTGATGAGTGGCTAAGTACATTATTATCGCAAATACCCTTTTCTGTTGTAGCCTAGATACTACCCTTCTTAGATGTCTTGATATAGAGGAATCAAGGACAACTTTACAATAAATACATTATAGTATATGTGGGGCTCACTCTAGTGGTCCTACCCTAGCCAAGAAGCTTTTGAGAACAAGGCACTATTGGCCTAAAATGGAGGGTGATTCATATCACTTCGTGAAGAAATGCTAATAGTGTCAAATCTATGGTGACCTGGTACATGCACTGGCATAGGGAATTCATCTAGTTACCTCACCTTGGCCTTTCTCTCAAAGGGGACTCGACCTCATTGGGAAGATTCAACCTACATCTACTAATGGACACAATTTCATTATCACTTTAATAGAATATTTCACTAAATGGATTGAAGCCATACTGATGATGTATATCACAGGTAAACAAATTTCAAAGTTCATACCGAATATATCATATTCCTATTTGGTCTTCCTTTATCCATAGTAAAAGATAATGGGCGTCCTTTCAAAAACTAAGATGTTAGGGAATTATGTGAAAGATACCACCTCCAACACCACTTTTCCACTCCATATTACCCCAGGGTAATGTTCAAGTGAAGGCATCTAACAAAACCATTGTGAAAATCCTAAAAAAGACTGTTAATGACGTTGGCTGAGATTGGCATATATAGCTAAATCTAGCCTTATGGACTTATCGTATGAGCATAAATTGTACTCCTACTGGTGCCACACCTTATTCCCTTTTCTTTGGTTCTAAAGCCATCCTATCGATTGAGATTGAGATCACGTCCTTGAGAGTTTCCATGGAGAATTTCATTGGTGATGAAGATTACCAAATATCCAAGTTACACAAGCTAGAACTATTGGATGAAAGAAGACAAATGAAATTGTCCACTTGCAGGCATATCAGAATCACCTCCGACGTAGCTACAACAAGAGAGTCAAGGTCTAAAACTTTGATATTAGTTATCTAGTCTTGAAAGAGAATCTTAAGAACCAAAAAGAAAGAGAAAAACTAGGAAATTTTGAGCCTAATTGGTTAGATCCTTATATCATCACCACAACATATGAATCTGGTTCCTATCAACTAGCTACTCCTAAGGGTGAACCGCTATCTAATCCTATAAATAGCATGCACCTTTGGAAGTACTATACATGACCTCTAGAGATCCCATTTGTATTAAAAAATAAAAAAAATTGGAAAAATAGAAGAGACAAGAGAAAGAAAAATATTTTTTCCTATAATGAAAACCATTTCGGCAACACTTTGGATAAGTATCGTGATGAAAACCTAGTAAACAGGCACCATGAGGAGTCTTCTTCTGCTCTACCATCTATCACTACTCTATCTAATTCCATCTATAATAAACCTGAGCATATGCTCTTTCATAACAAAATATTTCTCACCCCTCTCATGGCCTAAGATTGATTAAACATTTAGCATCATATTGCTTATCATATCCATCCTTTCATAATAGCTAGTCTTGTTCTATATTGGGGGAAATCCTCAACCTATGGGTTTTAAAAGGATCTTACATATGGTATCCAAGGATGTTATCAAAAAATACAAAAACACCGAAACATTCAAAAAAACATCAAAACATTCAAATATCCTTTGAAAAATCCAAAAACAATCATAAAATATCAAAAAATAAAAATAATGTTAGTTCATGGTATCAAACTACATTGTCTCTACACGTGTACGTAGGCAAGGTGAGTCATTGATGAGCCCTTGAGGCATTAGGTCTATCCTTTAGGGTTCATCACAATCAAATATTCATCATAATTCATATGTCATAATAAACCACCACTTATCATGGTTAGTCGAACTACATTGTCTCTACGTTGTCACATAGGCAAGGCCATCACTAATGAGCCCTAAAGGCATTAGTTCAACCTCCTTAGAGTCCATTACAATAAAAAAATTGCATCACAATCAAAAATTCCATAATAAAACTACCCTTTGTAGAGAATGAACATGTTTGACATAAACAGGATATCTTACATAGGAACCGACCTTAACAAATCATGAAACAAAAGACAACTCTACCCAAACTAGTTCTCAACTAGGCTAATCAATTATTTACAAATGTTACCTATTGTAGTGTCAAAAAATGTACACCTTTACATTTTCACACTGTGTTTGCATCCCCTTAATTAATTGGGCTTAATTAAGCCTTTAATTGACCCAATTATGCATTCACAAGCCTAATTAATTTCATTTCTGAAAGGGGAAGCCACATTTAATCAATTCTTACACTTAATTACATATCTTGGAAAATGTGTCCTAGGTTTAGGGCCTAGGACCCATTCGCCCTCCTCAAGTCTCGGGACCTAATTTTTAATATGTTTTTGGTGATATTTTAATGATCTAAATTCAAGTTGCAAAGGTCAACTTGTGATATTTAATTGTCGAGAAATTAAGAAAACACCTATAAATACAAGGCTATTTTATCAATTCAAACTAAGCAACATTAAGGCAACTTTCACATGAGAAAATATTACTATCAAGAGAATTGGAGAGTAGATTTATCAGTTAATTATTGTAACATTCAAGATCCTATCATGATGTCAAGATTTATGTGTGTCCATGCATGTTTTTGAGCTAACATTGTGATGTAGGTTTCAAGTTTCAAGAAAGCATTCAATCATCAAGATCTATCAAGCGATCAAACTATTTCATGCAAGATACAGTCATTGGAGTGATGTGTTAGACTTCAGTCCTCTAAGGATAGCCATTAAAAGGTTTGGTGAGGTTCAACAAGCTTTGTTCATTCATCATTTCTCTCATTTTATCATTATCTTTCATTATCAAGTTTTAATTACCAAACTAGGGTTTGACCAAGGCAAACCCTTATCCATTGAAAACAAACATTTTTCTCCTATTTTTTTCTTTGCAATTTTGCAGGTGAAGAAGGATTGAAATTGGATCAAAAGTGTAATTTTACAAAGTTGTCAAAGTTGTCAAGACACTAAAACTTGGATCCTAAATTTATTTTTGGATTCCTAACAATCAAACCCAGGGAAAACAGCATCTCATTACTTGCACTAGAGGACCCCCGAAGTTGAGGAAAAACCTTGTACAAAGACCCATTCACCCTTGGGCGAATGAGTCCTAGAAGGACACTTTGCAACATTTTTGGTGACTAGTACACATCATTTTATCCTTCTCAGATCTACCTGGAAGTTGTTTCTATTAGTGTTATCCTTTAACTTTGCATTACAAGTTTTACTTCACATAATTGAGTTCACTAGGCATTTTATTTTCATCTCACAAAAGTGCATTTCAGTCATATATTACCATTTTTTTCATAAGGAAAACAACAGATCTTCCAATAGGGTTGACTCACCTAAGGGTTGAAAGTTAATCCTACCTTTGGGGATCTCTTTTCCTAATGAAAATAGAGAAAGTGTAGGTGCATACATCCATTTAACCATTCTATTTTGGATCACCCACTTACCTTTTCCTATATTTTTCCTATCTTATCAAAAATCATTTATCTTCTAGGATTTTATATTATCGAAACCAGACCAAGTGTCTTACACGAAATGTCTTACTCTTTAAAATAGACACAATCTTTTGAAAACACATCAAAAACTTATCAATGAATAAAAAATACCTACATATTTGTTGACTCATTTAGTCTAGTATTATTCTTATCCTATTTGATTTATCTTATGTTTGAATACTAAGCTGCTCAATGATATCAACAAGTGATAGAGCGACAATGATGGATGATGACATTTCTTTCTATTTTATTTTTTTTTGGATTGTCTTGGCAACATGACTATGGCAACTTTGGTCCATGTGTGTGATTGAGATTCTATATAGCATAATCAAAACATCCTATGCAAGTTAAAAATCAAATAAACACTTTCTTGCAGCAGGATCAACATGCTTTATGGTAATTTCCTCACATATTCCTACAAGGTCCTATTGTCACTAATATAAATCAAGACACTCCTTTTCTAATGTGTCTTAATCTTTGACAAATGGATACTAAATGTCACCAAGGTTTTCTCAACTTGGTGTGCACTATCCACTTGTCCATATATCATATGTTTTAAGAAAATAGAAACAAAAGTTTCCTTCACAATTCATGCTTAGGTATGCATGCATCCGCTTGTTCTATAAACACAAAAAATGCTCTATGATGATAAAACATGCACTTCTGAAAGCTCAAGTAATATCAATCATTACATCAATCTTAATTTGGATGAACGATCTATCTGAAACTTTCTTCATTCCTTACTAGCTATTTATTTTATTTGCACCAATAGTTCTTCTAACAATATCACAATCATCTCAGTGGCATGCTCTGACACACAAAAACAAATATATGAGTTGCATCATCTTGCATCCATAATCATGTTAGAAATATCATAAATAAGCATGTGCATATAATTCATATATATTACATAAGAAAAATACAAAAAGATAGATAATATTGCATCACATGATAGAATCATCATCATCCATATAACATGCATCATATATGGCATAACATGTTTTAAATATATAATGTCATCATCATATAAAACACATAAGCATTAAATATCCATACTTCAAATCATATATCATAAAAATTAAATATCCATGCATCATGACATACATGTAAGCATAAATCATATATCATGTGCATCCATCCATAAATAAACATCATACATAAACATCATATGAATCCATAAACATCCATCACGTAGAAATATAAATAACAATAATGCATCATATAATCACCTCCAAAAAATGATGTATCTCATATATTATGTATATATATCCAAAATATTTCACAGTACAATATCGAATGGCTATCAAAAATGTGGAGCTTGCAAGCTTGATAAAAAATATACATGTCTATATACAAATAGGCCTAGCCTATGTTTCCCCTATCACCAGATGGAGTCCTAACCTCTCTATGGCCTAACCTTGACAGCCATGATCTATCTCTGTGTGAATGTTGAGCCGAATGATATGGAGATGTCTTAGGTTGGGACACCCATCCACTACTCCATGATCTTTGTGAATGAGATCTACTCTGGCTCTCTACAAAACTAGGTGCCCTCTCTTCTGGTGGCACTGCCCTCTCATACAAGTCTCTATAGTACTACTCAACCCTGCTAGACATATGCAGTGTCTGAGCTAGATCTATGATGCCTCTGCTAACTATATCAATGAACTCAATGGATCTCTACTTAGCCCACTACACTCTGATCACAACCATATCTTTCTCAATCATCAACTAAGCTACTTGCCCCTATAACCCCTGTATCTGAGCTAAAGCAGCCTGAATATACACCTGTAATGTTGTAGCCTATGGATCCTGGGGTCTCTCCTCTACATCCTCCTCCATGGCATCGAGGATGGGCACATCCTCCAATCCCTCCTCAATCTGCCTCATGAGCAGCCTCCTCCTCCTTCCCCTCCCTTCAAACCTCCTCCACCTCGATTTCCATTCTAATATCAACATTGACACCCAACTACTGCTCTCTCTACACCTCCTCCTGATGAGGGGAGACCTCTACCTAAAATTGGCCTTCTCTCACACTCTCCTCCTAGTGAAGAGGAAAATCTACCTCCACTTGTGTGACTTTGACCCTCACCTCTTGGCGAGAAGTATCATCCCTTTGTTGATCCCACCTTGGTGCACATGGTGGAAAACCACCTTTGTCTCTCCTACCCCGTCTCTCCTCAACCTATCTTCCTAGCCCCTATCTCCTCTACCTCTATCCCCCCTACCACAATCTCCACCCTAACCTCCACCACCCCCATCATCACTAATATCACCCCGACCACCATCATCACCTCTCCCTCGTCCTCTCCCTCGTCCTCTCCCCCAGAATCTCCCCCGAGGACCTCTACCCAGACTCTTTATAGGAGTAGGCTTATTTGGATCTATGAATGGTGTGGGCCTATGCTAGTACCACCATGTGTTGTACTCTATTGTCATCCCTACATCATTTAACTCAGTAGGGGCACCCCACTTAACTAGCTATAATCCATTAATCTCAATAACTGCAACCTAGACATTGATCATGGGTCCCCATTGAGGAACCTCTCAAGAAGATCAAGAAAACTCTACAATACCAACAAGGACTCCCTACTACTCTCTAAAATATCATAGCACACACTCTGGAAGATGTCTGAGCTCTATAATGTGCTAAGTCTGAGTAGTATGACCAATCAAATATCAGGTCTATCGACAATAAGGAAAATGCTTCATATCATCATCCCAGACTGGGAAATCTCTATATAGTCTCCATGTGAATGCATCAAGGGTATCAATACCATGGTGTCAATACCCTACATCACCAACTTGGATCTATGTGATGGAACCTCCATAGATATATACATAAGGAAATCCTGATGTTAAGTATTTTTCCACTAATGGCTTGAAGACAACTATATTCTCCCAAGCCCAAACCATAAGCAATGTGGTACCATAGATGATAGACTAAGCATCTTTGTAACCCACATCATGAAGTTGGAAATAAAGCATAACCAATAAAAAATGACCCCATGCATAAACAGTGGCTCACTCCATCATGCCCTCAAGCATCTAACCCCATCTAACAAGGAACCCATGGCCTCGATGCTCAGGAATGACGACGCCTCTGATCACAGTGCAGATAACAACTATAAGTTTCTCGTATCTATTAGCAAGGGTATCCCACCAGATCTCGTAATCCTCAACCCCAAGAGCTAGGTCGTCAGCAACAAAAACTCTCCATAGGGTAGCTAACCCATGATCTAGATCATAGACAATGCACTCACCATGAATGGGAAGATGAAGAATATTCCAGATGTCCTCTAATGTAACTATGGCCTATCATGTGGGTAAATGGAAGGAACTAGTCTTGGAGTACCATCGCTCCATTAAAGCTATCAAAAGTCTTCAATTAGTCTAAATTATGGGCATGAAAGTGACATGGTATAACCCTAGGGCATGCAATGTATCCCTCTCATCTCCCATATGATCTCAAAATCTAAAAGAAGCAAGTCGACTCTCTCAGGTATATATCAATGGTAATCGCACCTATGCTCACAAAAAACACATTATGTCAATCAGGATGACTAACTGAACCTATTAGACTTTTTATATAGAGAAAAAATTACCACAAATGAACTCAAATTAGGTAATAGTCAAATGTGTCACACTATCATACAAATGTGGCTCACTCATGTGAATCACATTGCAATTGCAAGTAGGCTAAACAATTGTGGTGTATTGTCACGCATATGTGTTTCAGGAAATCAATTATGGCATTCTACCCTACACTTGCACCGCACCACAACAGATGCAGTACACAAAGCAATTGTGAGTAGCCTAACATTTGTGGCTCTATTTTACATGTGTCACACATCGCACATGTGGTGCACAAGACTACACATGCGAAAAATATGATAGCAAATGTAGCATAGAAACTGCACTGCATTTGTTTGCTCTTCTTCGAGCCCTAAAATCTACTAAAATTTGAACAAATTATGAAGAAAGGAAAGGGTACATACCACATCCCCTAAGCCCTCTAGCTTCCTGAATGAACAAACTCAATATTCACAGTGTGCAACTACTAGAACATGTGACATCTCTGCAAGGGATCCTTCACAAAATCTCCTCTAAAATAGCTCTCAAATCACTAACAAGCAAATGCACAAATAAACTTTTTGCACCTCCTAGGCCTCATTTATAGACTTTTAGGGTGGGATTTTGCACCCCCTTTATAACTAGGCACATCAACTTCTAACTTCAAAAGCAAAAATGAATACCCCAGAGGTCCTAAAATCAAAATATTTTGCTACCAATGTACTCATCACTATCAAATTGACTTGTTGGAACAATTTCCCAATTTTTTTTATTTTTTTTCAAAATTTGTAATTTTTTCTGAGGGGGCATCATCTTATCCTGTCGTCATCGAGGCATTACCGGGGCACCTCCAAGCATAATTTTTTGAATTTTCTGACATAACACTATAAAAACACATTACATCAAAGAGGGGCAAAATGTAGATACCCTAAATTTTCCTAACCTGCAAGCAATGCTTTTTTACTAATTTTCACTCTTCTTCCCTAAATGATTAAATAATACCTTATTATTTAATTATTATCAATTTTCATATTCTACTATTAATTAAGTGATTTTACATTATTTAATTAATTCATTCTAATTCATCATTTCTAACTAATTAAATAAATCCTATTTATTTAATAATGTCCTGATTATCCTTATTCTCCTTGACTAATTAAATAAATCCTATTTATTTAATAATGTCCTAATTAAACATTATTCTTCTTGACTAATTAAAATAAGCCTTATTTATTTAATTGCTTATCACTAACTTCACTTATTATTCTATTTTAATTAAATGGTTATCAAGTAATTATTTAATTAATCGAAACCTACCCTTCTTATATTAAATAATTATTTATAAATTATTAGTTCCTGTATGTGAGAATACTTATGCGTGCATGAGAATGCTTTTAGCTTGACAGCATGTCGGCCAATCATTTCGCCATTTAACATGTACTTATTTTTTTTTGTATAGTTTGAATTTGAGCTGGTACATATATTGGAAAATTGCTGTTTATCTATTTTTCTATTCGTTCGAGTAGCTTTATAAATCATTTTTCGTTTAAAAAATTCGGGAAAATGTGAATGCATAAATTGATTAAATAAATTTAAGCAAAGGCATAGTTTAAAAGTTGGTGGCTAGAGGTGCGTAATCCATGAATGCAGATTGAATGCATTAAAATATCAGGAAAATGCAAGTGCATAAATTTATTTAATAAATTTAAGCAAAGGCATAGTTTAAAAAAATGGTGGGTAGATGTACATAATGCATGAATACAAATTAAATGCATTAAATGGCATTTAGCTCAAGGTAGGCCGGAATGGCTTGGTATTACGATAGCCAATTCACTGTCATTTTAATATAGAGTTAAGCCATGCTATGCATCTCTATTACTTTATTATTGTGTTTGTTTTTGTGTTGTAGGGTCGCGTGTTACGAGGAAGTTTGTAGCGACTAAGCAGGAGATGTTATAGTTGCAGAGTCCAGACCCAGAAACGAGTTACTTGAAGTGATAATTTGTTAATTTTTAGAGTTTCGTTACATTAAAGTGCATAACGAAGCTGTATTTCATAGTGCTCTATTGTGTGGCTGAGCAGGGGATTTTGTAGTTGCAGAGTTGCACACTGGACAGTGAGAGACGAATTGCTTGAGGTCAGAAGAGGTAAATTTTTGTTGTTTTCTTCTATTGTCTGAAATGCAAGTAGGGTTTAGTAGTGCTGAGCATTGTTATACTGATTATAAGTGCATTATTTTAAACTATTTTTTAGGTATTATCTGACTGAATTCTTGTTGAAAATCTTGAAGGTTTCATCGTTGATAGGAATTATGTAGAAACCCTCTTGTCCATTTTACTTCATGCATGTGAGCCTTGTAAAGTTTGTATATTTTTTATTACTGCAAAGCGGTCCCATAAAGAGGGCTTTGGAACCAAAATTATGTCAACGTGTGCGATAATGAGAGCTTTGAACAATGAGTCGATAGTATGTTGCTTTGAGCTTTTCCGTTGTCATCAAAGCATAAAGGATAGAGGGATTTTGTTAAAATTCATGGTTATTGTCCTCATAGGCATAAATGCAAACAATGGGAGCATACAGAAAATAGGTGAACTGTTTGACAAAACTCGTGAAAGAAAAACTATTATATATGATTAGTTGTTTATATATTCATGCATTTGTAGAAGAAAAAATATCTACGTTTGATAGGACTTATGTAGAAACCCTCTTGTCCCTTTTACTTCATGCATGTGACCCCTATAAAGTTTGTATATTTTTTATTACTGCAAAGCGGTCCCATAAAGAGTGCTTTGGAACCAAAATTATGTCAACGTGTGCGATAATGAGAGCTTTCGAACAATGAGTCGACAGTGTGTTGCTTTGAGCTTTTTCGTTGTCATCAAAGCATAAAGGATAGAGGGATTTTGTTAAAAGTCATGGTTATTGTCCTCGTAGGCATAAATGCAAACAATGGGAGCATACAGAAAATAGGTGAACTGTTTGACAAAACTCGTGAAAGAAAAACTATTATATATGATTAGTTGTTTATATATTCATTTATTTGTAGAAGAAAAAATGGGAAACTAGTACAACAGTAGGTAGTTATAGCCCCCAAAAAGAATCAAACCTGGAACAAGAGCAACATCCAAAAAATTGCGCTTTAAAGTACCTAATGCACTAGAGAATTTACCATAGCAGAATACAAATTTTCATTTGCATAGAGATAGACAAAAGAATGTAGTAGAAACCTATTTTCTGCCAGCAAGCATTTAAATTCTGTCAGATGTCGTGGTTACTGTTCTCATAGGTAGACATGTAAAATACGAAAGCATTTATAAGGCAAGTGAACTATTTTACAAAACTCCTCAAGAAAATGGGCTTCCAGGGAATGCAATGAGTATTAAATCTGGACACCTTGATATTCACATGTTAACTTTGGCATTTTTATGGAGTTGGTAGCTCTCATTTACTCTTCTTTCATCTGATATCTAATTAATTAGGTGGCTGCTAATTAGTCTTTAAATACATAATAATAAAAAGAAAGAAATAATTATAAATATCCTTGTGGATATTTTAATTATGGGTTGTGATTTGTACTTGCATGTAGATGGATTAAGCACTCAAAAGTCATAGTATATGTAGCGTGTTAGCTAATAGGTACATGTGACATTTCAGTCATGTTAAAGTAGTCAATTCCATATTTGTCATTTATCCTTGTATCATTAGATAACTAATTAATTAGGTAGCTGTTAGTTAGTCTTTAAATACATAGTAATTAAGAGAAAGAAAAACTTACAATTATCCTTGTGTACATTTTACCTGGTGATCAAATTCAAGGAACAAACATACGAAGCAAGCAACAATTTGAGATTTTGTAATTGGAAAACTTAGACTGAATGCTTAGGAAGTTAGAAAATTGTATCTTGGGGTTATAAAAAACTATGTCAAATATGATTTAGAATTCAAATTGCAATGTTGCCATAGAGCAATCAAGTAATATTGCTTGATAAAATAATTTTAGACTTCGTGCAAAAGAGCAGTTAAACTCATTGCTAGAAGATTTGTGGTACAAGAACCTATGGCAACTAGTTTGTGTAGTTAATCTGATTTACATTTATACTTGTGTCTCTTGAATCTAAAAAATGCTTGCTAGTGTTTTAATGGTTTTGGCTACTAGTATCCATCGCAGTAGGAGTATTATATATTGCAATTGTAATTTTGGGAGTTGTTTGCATTTTGGTCATTTCCTTGAGCTTTATTGCTATTCTTTTAGAAAAACAAACAAATGGTCTTCATTTTCTAACCAAAGCTTATTACATGGTGCAATGCTTTTGATTGGAAGAAGAGAGGTGGTGTAGCGGTCCAACTGTAGCAAATTCTTCAAGAAAAGAGTACAGGGTGAGTTTCTAGAATGAACCTTCTCCTTTGTTTACAATTGCATAGAGTAGACAAAGAAAAAGGTTAATTCAAGATTCTCACTATATTGATTGTACTTGTAGTCATATCGTTGCTTTTTGTTACAAGGACAATCTTTACAAATGGGTATTGTGAGTGGCATATGCTATATGGTTCATAAAAATTAAGCAATTGGGGTTCAAAAGTAGATCTTTGTTGCAATAACATGACATAAAAAATGCAATTATTATCTAATCAATTTATTGCTATCATGTAAAGGCCACATAAATATTCATTCCCCAAGTCTATGGGGTCATTTGAATATGTGCATATTTTAAGGGATCTATTAATACATGGATATATGCATCCATGGATGCATGAATGCATATATATGTATGCGTGTAATCATGTATGCATGTATACGTGTATATATGTGTACATCCATGCATGTATGTATGCATCTGTGCATTGAAGCATGTGTGCAGCTATGTGTCTATGTATACATTTTATCCAGCAATCAATGTCAATTAATAAACTAGCGCTAGTACCTAAAGAATGTTCAAGGATTGTGCCAGCAGAAAACCATATGCATATCAATATGTTAGAGAGCATGTATCTATGCATAGGTGTGTATGGATGCTAATTGTTTTGAATTATGGTTGCATGTGATTGCATTAAACAATTAAGAATAAGTGCTAGATAATTAAAGTAAAATGACCCCATTCAGTTGGCAGATCAATATTTTTCAGCCCTTTACATGTTAACTGAGAGTTTTGAAGCTTTTGTTGTTCATTGGCAGCTAGTTTGGCATTGAACAACAGGTAGAACTTGTTATGAAATGTGGTTTCATAGGCATTATGTAGAGACCCTTTTGTCCATTCTGCAGAGCTCTCCCATAGTGAGAGCTTTGGAGCCAATGTGCTTTGAACTTGTCCCATAGTAAGAGCTTCGGATAATGTAAGGACAATGTGTTCAAAATGCTTTGGAAACTGTTAAGCAAAACCAATTTTGAGAAGCAAACCCAAACTCTAAAATTGCTTTGAGCTTTTTGGCTGTCAGCAAAGCATGAAGGATACAAGAATTTTACTATTATCAGATGTCGTGGTTATTTTCCTCCTAGGTACATATGAAAAAATATGGAGGCATAGACAGGGCAAGTGAACTGTTTGACAAAATTTCTCGGTGAAATGTGGTCCCTTGGAATGCACTGAGTATTTAGTCTGCGCACCTTGATATTCACATGTTAACTTTGCCATTTTTATCTAGTGTCTAGTTCTCATTTACTCTTCTATCATATTATATCTAATTAATTAGGTAACAGTTAATTAGTGTTTAAATCCATAACATTTAAAAGGAAGAAATAATTATAATTATCCTTGTGCACATTACACCTATAACTCAAAGCCAATTAACAAAGCAGCAATAGAAAACTATGTCCATCTTAATATGGTAGACAGTATGTATTTGTGCATAATTTTATAAGGATACCATGCATTGTGATTTCTGCTTGAATGAAGTTTGATTAAATAATTGATAGTTAGTGCTAGACAGCCAAATGAAATTAACTTAGGTAAATGGAAATAGAATGACCCCATCCAATTGTAAAATGAATATTTATGTGGCTTTTACATGATAGCAGGCTTGCAACCATGAGACTTCTTTGAAGCTTAAATGTCACAATATATGTAGCGTATTACCCAATAGCTCTATCTCACATTTCATTCATGTCGATTTAGGCAAGTTCATATTTCTCATTTACCCTTGTATCGTCTCATATCTAAATAGTTAGGCAACTGCTAATTAGCCTTTAAGTACATAGCAATTAAAAGAAAGAAATAATTACAATTATCCTTGTGTACATTTGAACTATTAATCAAAGGCAATTAACAAACTAGCACTAGAAAACCATGTGCGTGTTAATGTGTTGGATAACATGTATTTGTGCATAGGTGTATATGGATGCTATGAGTTGTGATTTCTACCATTATGTAGTGCTTACTATTACTTGTACAGCCAAGCCACATGCAAGTAGAATTCATAATTCATGGCATCCAGATACACTCAAGGAAAAATACAAATCAAGGTTGTTGGCATCCTGATAAGAAAGATGATGAGATACATCCAATTAATGTACGTCACAACATATTATTGAATGAAGATGATTTGGATAGGGAGGTTACAAATGAAAATCCTTATTGGTGTGTGACTAATGCTCTTTTTGAAGACTTGTCAAGAAAATTGCATGCCAATACTATTAGAAAACAGGTGGAATCAGATTTATTGATTAACTATGATTGATGGGTCAAATGTGTACATTATCCTTATTGGTGTGTGACTAATGCTCTTTTTGAAGACTTGTCAAGAAAATTGCATGCCAATACTATTAGAAAAGAGGTGGAATTAGATTTATTGATTAACTATGATTGATGGGTCAAATGTGTACAAGGATAGTTAAATAATTAGGCAGCTGCTAATTAGTCTTTAAGTACATAATAATTAAAACAAAGAAATAATTACAATTATCCTTGTGTACATTTGAACTGTTTATCAAAGGCAATTAACAAACTAGCACTAGAAAACCATGTATGTGTTAATATGTTGGATAACATGTACTTGTGCATAGGTGTACATGGATGCTATGAATTGTGATTTCTGTTTGCATGTAGCTGGTTTAAACATTTAATAATTAGTGCTGGATAATGGAATGAAATGAACTTGGGAAAATGGAAATAGAATGACCCCATGGAAATAGAATGACCCCATGGAATTGGAACATCAATGTTTACGTGGCTTTAACATGATAGCAGATTTGCGTCCATGAGACTTATTTGAATCTCAAATGTCATACTGTATGTGGCGTATTAGCTAATTGGCTTAACATGATAGCTTTCAAACAAGTTAATTCAGCGATCAATCAAGCTAATTGGATGATGAATTAATTGTGTTGAGTGGTTAGTCATAGTTAATTATTAGTCATCTTTATCCTCCAAATTAGTTAAATCAATCTTGCCTATTCACATTCACAGATACACAATCTTTCTGACCATTTTGCCTGCTTTTAATAAAATAGGAGCTTTAGAACAGGATATGTACATTCATCTAAGCATGATAAGAGGTGGATTTCTGATAGATATTATGGTTTGAAATGTTGTCATGAATATGCATACAAAATATGGAAGCACAAGAAAAACATGTAAACTTTTTGACAAAACTCCTCGAAGAAATGTTGGCTCTTGGTGTGTAATGATTGCAAGTTATGCAGAGAATTATTTGTCGAAAAATATTTTTGCAAAATTTCAAGCAAATTAACTAAATAGCTGATCAAGTTAACTGTGAATCAAGTTACTTGATCAATCGATGAAACTAGTTCATTGATAGATCAGTTTTCTTGAATAGTTAATTATAGTTAATTATAAATCATCTTTATTCACCAAATCAATTAAACCAATCATGGCCTTTCATATGCAAAAAAATAATTTCTTGAAAAGGCTTTATAGACAAGGAAGCAAATGCAATTGCTAGGTGCAAACCAAAATTGCAAAACCTTCGCCAACATCTTCCTTTGTGTTTCTTGTGCTACAAATATTCAACAAGCTATAGATGTCCATATTAATTGTATTCCTTTGTCTATGTTCAAGCCATCTGTTTATTCTATTGCTTTCGCTATTATTTCATGAAAGCTCAAATGTCATAGTATATGTGGCGTATCAGCTAATAAGTCCATCTCACATTCTGCTCATGAAAATTTAGTTTGTCTCATCTCTCTCCGATACATTAATCAAAATCAATTAACAATTAAGTCAATATTACACTTGACTCATGCAAATTAAGTCAATTCTATCTTTTACTCATTAATGAAATTAACTAATCAGCTTAACAAGATAGCTTTCAAACAAGTTAGGTCAGTGATCAATCAAGCTGTTTGACTGATGAGCCAATTGAGTTCAATAGTTAATCATAGTAATGGCAAAAAAATACTTGTTGGATGATGTCATAGTTGAATTTGCTTTTGTGTGCCTGTCTGTACTTTTGCTATAGCTTGAAGCAATGATGCTTTATGGTTCAAGTATTAAGTGTAATTGGAAAGCTTTCTTGATTTAAATTGATTGATTTAAATTTGTTTGGAAACCATACTTACAGTGGTTCTTTAGGCTCGATGCAAAACAACAATATAGTTGAAATTCATAGCGAAAGCCTGTAGAGAACCATGATCACACTTGTACATTTGGAATTCAAGAACCTATGATAAATAGTCTGCCAGGTTAATCTGTTTTCAATTAATACTTGTTTCTATTGAATCTAAAAAAATACTTGCTGGTGTTTTTCGGTATTTTGACTATTAGTATCCATTGCACTATCACTGTCATCCATTGCAATTATAATTTTGGGAGTTGTTTTCACAAATGTGTTTTGATGCATTGTGAAACCCAACTTGCATTTTTGGATAAAATGAAGCAAAATAAATAAAAGTAGCAATTTGTTACCTTGAGTAACTCGTCTCTTGGTGTTCATTCAATGAGCACAGGAGCTTTTGCTCTGTCACTGTAAACGTCCCCTTTGTATTGATAAAAGTTGTCAGTTTTCAAATCTATGCCTTTGCTTAAATTTATTTGTATATGGAGTAACATTGTTTTCAAATGCATGACTGATAATAACACGTATATTAGAAAACTTTGAATCAAAATACACAAATCATTAAAAAAATAATATTTCTCTCTTTGTCTTATATTGCTACAGATAGAGCTTCTTTTCAATCATCACATGTATACCCCACATATTCCTAGCCTAACTGTATTAACTTAGAGAGTCTTGACAAATTGTCGGAAGAGCTGACTATTTTCATCTTTGCATAAGCCTCCACTGTATTCCACACTATATTATTGTTGTCTACCTTTTTACCATCAAAACTTGTCTACATATGGCAAATGACTAAAATTACACATCCTTTTGTTGGATTACTTACCATGTTCTACCACCTTAATAAGATTAGGTACAACCGTAATGTATTAAAAATGAATTTATAACTGTGCAATGCAGTCAAGCCCCTGTTTTTCAAGTTATAGCCAAACAAACTATATGATTATACCACAAATGGAGATTCTTACTCCAAACAAGAGGGAATAAAAACATAAGATGCAATTGTTAGCCAGGTCCTTCATTGCTCCCTTGCTACTGGTAGATATCACAAAAAAGTAAAAACCTATTTCTAAGATGACAATGAATTTAAGGCACTTGAAATAAGTTTGTCTCTATAATATTGCCCACACTTATTTATCCCCAGCAGCTATGTATTGGCTTATAGGTAGATATAACAGTTGAAAATGCTATCGTAGACATATATTCACAATGTGGAAATATAGACAAGGTCCAGGAATTGGAAACAAGGAATGCATAGGAAACATAAGCTATGAAATACAATGACATGTAGCATAAACAAGTAACAGTTTAAACTCCAATAATCTGTGAAAAAGCTTTTATGAACATTGATTTTTTATCAGATTACTTTTGCAAAATACACGTACAGTAATGCAAAAAGGGTATCTGGTAATTTTGCTATCAATTCATATCACCCAAGAACTGCTTCCGACAGAGACACACTTCCTCCTCCATCTGTTTTAGTTTAGCAGAATCTGGTCAAGAACTTTATTTTGTTAAATGAAACAATCAGGAATTTGGAAAACAAAAAAAATAATGGATTGTTGAGCTTTCTAATTCATCATGATTTTTCAATTTTTTTACCCCACTTTTACAGCATATTGAATAACAAGCAACTAAAAACAACATTGAGAACTCTACAATGCTCTTGTAGAATGAGAACACAAACAAGTATTCAAGGGTACCTATGCTGTTTACTTCTGCTCCAAACTCTAAAAGAAGGCTCGCACAGTCTTTGTATCTATTTGTTGTTGCAATGTGCTAAACACAGGATATCAAAAAGATTTGTCATATTGTTCCGAACTCTCAATAAAAAAAGAATCTCCATATCCTACCATCAAAGAAAATGCATTAAAGTCAAAGGAGTTTGAAATTGAAGATAACAAACCTAATAGCACTCACTTGGATAAATTGTTTTATATAGTCTGAATTTTATTGGTTCCTAGCGTCAAGGCAGGAATACTCATGCATTTGGTTGGAATGCTTTTAACTGGCAGCATTGGGCAATCACATTTCGACATTTAACATATTACTTATTTTTTTGTATAGTTTGAATTTGGAGAGCTATTTTTTATATTGGAAAATTAGCATTTATCTATTTTCCTATTCGTCTGAGTAGCTTTATAAATCATTTTTGTTTTCAAAATTTGGGAAAATGCGAACACATAGATTGATTAAATAAATTTAAGCAAAGGCATAGTTTTAAAACTGGTGGTTAGAGGTACGTAATCCATGAATGCAGATTAACTGCATTAAAATATCAGGAAAATGCGAGCGCATAAGTTGATTAAATAAATTTAAGCAAAGGCATAGTTTATAAAACTGGTGAGTAGACGTACGTACTGCATGAATACAAATTAAATGCATTAAATGGCATCTAGCTCGAGGTGAAGGTGCTGGAATGGCTTGGTGGCCACACGTGGCCAGGGTACTTTGGTCATTTAATATAGAGTTTAGCCACTTGCTATGCATCTCTATTACTTTGCGTGTGTTGTTTTTGTGTTCTGCAAGCGCGTGTTCTGAGGAAGAGTTTGTAGCGACTGAGTAGGAGATGTTATAGTTGCAGAGTCCAGACCCAGAAATGAGTTACTTGAGGTGATAATTTGTTATTTTCCACAGTTTCTTTCCATTAAAGTGCATAATGAAGCTGTGTTTCATAGTGCTTTAGTTGGACTATCACTATCACTTTGTGCCTGATGTGTCGGTGCATGTATGTATGTATGCATGTCTCTATGTACATATGCATTTATCTATGTGCATATCTATGTAAACATTTGTAGATGCATATATGCATGTATGCATATGTCTCTCGATATATCTATGCATATATGTATAGATGCATCTATGTGTATATGCATGCATGCATATATGTTTACGTCCATACATGCATTTATGTGTGTCTACATGGATGTATCTGTACATATATATACATATGTATATATATATGTGTGTGTCTATATGTCTTTTCTAGGAAAGAGTTTACAGTGACAGGGAAAAGGTTGTCATGGTTCCAAAAAGGACACTCGTAGACAAGTTACTTCAGGCAATAAATAGTTATTTTCATCAGTTTTCTTTTATTTTAGAGTCCATAGGCAGATTGGGTTTCACAGTGCTCAGCCTACGCTAATCTTCATAGACTAGTTCCTCGGATGAACAATTGTCTTTTGTCCAATGTACAATATGGGAGCTTAACAATAACTTGGTGCTTATGAGTCCTCTAAAGATTACATATCTTCAATTACTGCAGAACTGTTCCATAGTGCAAGCTTTAGAGCCACTGTGCTGTTAGCATGTGCCATAATGGGACCTTTCGAACAATATGTGGACAATGTGTTGAGAAGGCTTTACAAACTGTCAGGCAAATGCAATTTACAGATATAAGCCTAAACTCCACAATTGCTTTCAGCTTTCTCGTTGTCATTAAAGCATAAAGGAAAGAGGATTTTTTCCAAACTTCTAATTTATGTACTTTTACATGATAATTCACCTTATTAACTAATGAATCAAATTATCTTAATTAATTAATCTTCTTTTCCCTTGTATCATTTCATATCTAATTAATTAGATAATTGCTAAATAGTATTTACATACATAATAATTAAAACAAAGAAATAATTATAACTATCCTTGTGCACATTTCACCCATCAATCAAAGTCAATTAATAAATCTGATTCCACCTGTTCACTGATAGTATTGGCATGCAATTTCCTTGAGAAGTCTTGAAAAAAAGGATTACTCACACACCAATAAGGATTATCATTTGTAACGTCCCTATCCAAATCATCTTCATTGAATAAGATGTTGTGGCATACATTAATTGGATGTATCTCATCATCTTTCTTATCAGGATGCCAACAACCTTGGTTTGTATTTCTCCTTGAGTGTATCTAAATGCCATGAGTTATGAATTCTACTTGCATGTGGCTTGATTGCACAAGTAATAGTAAGTGCTACATAATGGTACAAAATAAACTTATGCAAATGCAAATGAAATGACCCCATTTAGTTAGAAAATCAATATTTATCTGGCTTTCACTATTAAGTGATAGCTGGTCTAGCATTAAATAGTAGCTAGAAATTGTTTTTATCAGAACTTAACAGTGCTAGCACAGGTCTCTGTTGTTTTTTGGCTTAGTATTGATAGGTTGCCATGGCCTATTTACACTTCTTCAGACGCTTAAGCAAATATGGCATCTATTCCATTGATTGCTCTTAAAGAGCTTATGCCACCATTGCAATAACAGAATTACACTAATGCATGCATATGCAAAATATGTTCTATATTATAGGGTACACAAATAACAATAAGTATTTTAAAATTATAAAATGCAATTTGCATTATAAGAAACAAAAGTTCTTACTTAGGTTCTTTCTCGTCGAAATGAATCTACATAAGAATTATTTTGTTTTTATGAATAACATAGTATATGTCACTCACTGTACTCATTTGTCTAAATTGTCCTTGTAACAGGGATCGGTGCTTTCAACTGTATTTAAACAATCACACACAAACTGCAACGTGAGGTTAGCATATTAACCTTCTCCTTTAAAAAAAAAAAAAACAATGCAGAGTTTTCCAAATATGCGCTTCTAGGAAGATTTCCCATGGTTGTAGATGAAATAGTATATGTTTTTATAGTTTGCTCACTTCTCAATTTTGTCATTGTACTAGGAAAAATTACTTGTGCCTATAATAACAGCCAGAATTTGTACATTGCTACAAGTATACTTGATCATTCAATAGCAGATTGCAAGGTCAGCTTTCCAAATTGTCTTTCTGCTTTTCTTGAAATGCAATTGAAATTCTTCAATATAATGACTGCATAAAGTTCTTTTTCATGTTTTCATTTTGTCATCTTGTATTCCTCGTTTCTTTGAACACAAATGATTTAAAAGGCTACTTGCACATATAGAAACAGGAAAATGCATTTTCCACAATTGCAATAGTAATTTGTCTTCGAAAAATAGAACAAGTTTTGCTTATGTGTTAACTAGTTATACTTCCTCTATACAATATCCATAGAATAGAATGAACTGCTAGAATGCAATTTTTAAACCCTGTTTGCAGTTTCAAATAGCCTATAAAGTCATAGGTCTTTGTTTTATGTCAACTGGTTTTTACCTATATGCATTTAAGGCAATTTTGTTCATAAGACTACTTATATCTGTGGCAAGTTGCTATGCACTGTGCAAGTGAACGTATGTTTAATCTTCCTATATTGCAAAAAAAGACCACAAAGTTAATTTCAAAAGCTGACATGGCACATGAGTACAATGAATGATGTACTACGTTACTCATAGACATGACACAATATTTTTCCATGGTCTTGTTTACATGCAAAATGACATTAACCACAATTTTTTTTTGCTCACATTGCCAATTTCACTGTGTGCTTTAAACCTCTAAAGTAAGAGAAAACTGAGGAAAGAAACTATTTATTGCCTCAAGTAACTCGTTTCTGGTTCTGGACACTGTAACTATAACAAAGTCTGCTCAATCACTGTAAACTCTCCTAGAACAAAGACTTGTAGAATAGAAAAACAATTTGCGCAATGTAATAGTCATGCTTAACAAGTAACTTAAGTCTATAACAAATGAACAAAGCAGCCTGGCTATACATGTCCACCAAACCATTCCAGCAGTTTCTCATCCACCCACATGCTATTTAATGCATTTACTTTGCATTTATGCACTGTGTGCTTGCACCTCTGAGTTTTAATCTCTTTTTTTTATTATTTAATCGATCTATGCCTTCGCTTTTGCTCAATGGACCTATGCCTTTGCATTTTCCTCAAATTTTTTAAACTCGTGATTTTTAAAGCTATTCCCACAAATAAGAAAACCCATAGATCTTCTTTGATCAATCAATGCCTTTGCATTTCCCTAATTTTTTTAAAACAAAAATGATTTATGAAACTTTTCTCTACATACCACTTAATTCATGTTTATGTGAATAGCTTTTAAAATCATTTTCTCTTTGGGAAAATCAGTCACTTAGAAGTACATAGAAACAAAGGAATCCAATTACACAAAACATTTAAAGACCATAGACTGAGATTGACAATGTGAGCAAAAAAGATTCTTATCCACCATTTCTTGCATGTAAACAAAGCTACCTAAAAATATTGTTTTGTGTTTGTGGCATTGAAAGTATACATCATGCATTGTACTCATTTATCCAATTTTTCAATGTAACAGGAATAAGTACATACAATCCTAGTGGGGGACAGTGGATGACAAGGTTAGGTTGAAGAATTAATACTATTTTTCCCTTGCGCTTCTAAAAAATTGTTTGTTGTATAATATGTCACGTAGACTTCTGCTACTACTCAAGATCCATTTTTCAACATATATAGAGATTATTATCTTCCAAGATGCTCGACAACATGATTAATACTATAGAATGCTATTGAGTAAAAACACATAGGCGACATAGGAAAAAACTATAGATTGTGTAATCTAGATGATAGCGTTTGATACCATTCATACATAACATCTACTATTCTCAAACACATTAGGATACAAAAGAAACAAAGAAAATGATAGACGTTGACACCTATGAATTGACAAAGTGCCCCCAAATATCAAACATCGACTACGCGCTCAAGAACGAGGGGCTTTGCAGATTAAGTACTTTTGCATACAATGTTGGCGATTGTTTGTTTGACTCATTACAACTACTGCTTAACAATCGCTACATATCAATTCAACTACGAAACAAAGCTATAGATTACTTCTTGAGTTTCCTTCAAAACAAGGACAAAAAAGCAATAAAATCATACAACTATGAACTAGACCCTGATACTCTATATACATTGCACAAAGTACATGATCCGCAAACATATTTCCACAGAATGCGATTATCTGCAAAGCCACAGGCAGATTGCACTGAAAGTGGATTGTGGGGTGACTTATTCTGCATTCACTGGATATCCAAATGGTTGAATATACAAATATGCCTTTGGTCAAGAACAAAAGCAAGAAGGTACTTACAGTTCAATAGTTCTGATTACACAGAATCAGTCTCTATACTATTTCATGACATGAATTCTTTAAGTGGACACTTTGAACCATTGTTAAAAATTGAAACACAAAACGTAACTTCAAAACAGCCTGTAGGTTCACATGAAATTAAAAAACTGTGCACAAAGTATCCTCGAATATCAAACATTGACAATGTCCTTAGAGCTGAAGGCCTTTGTAGATTAAGCACATTTGCATACAATGCTGGCGATTGTTTGTTTGACTCGCTTCAAGTACTACTTAACAATCAGTACACCTCAACTCAATTACGAAATGGAGCTATAGATCATTTCCTAACTTGTCTTCAAAATAAGGACAAAGAAGCAATTAAATCATATAACAATGAACTAAATCCTAATACTTTATATACATTGCACAAAGTACATGACCAAGAAACATACTTCCGCAAAATGCGATTGTCTACAAGACCATGCACAGACCATAGTGAATGTGGATTGTGGGGTGACTTGTTCTGCATTCACTGGATATCCAAATGGTTGAAAATACAAATAAGCCTCTGGTCATTGACAACATCAAGAAAGTACTTAGATTTCAATGATTTTGGATATACAAATCAGTCTCTATACTGTTCCATGATACAAACCCTCTGGTTGGACATTTTGAGCCGCTTCTAAGAATCAAAGCCCAAAATCTAACTCGCCAATGCTCAACAAGCTTACTCCAACTTAAAAAGTTGATCAAGAAGTGGTCCACAATACAAAATTACTTACTTGAACAAGACACATGCTTTGCCAAAAAACAAGAAGAATTTGATACCATTTGTCACAACAAACAATTTTAAACATAAATCAACAATAAGACTTAATCACCTGAAGAACTTGATTAGAAAAGAAAAACAAAAAGAAAGTATACCTACCAGTCCAAAGAAAAAAAAAACATTGTCACTAATAGAAATTTATAAAACAACAATACAAGATACACCAAAATACCCATGCGCAATTTTCCAAGTGCTCTGTTTGAACAAGGACATTAGGACATTCAAAGAAAAACAAAAAGAACTATACTGTAAGCTACTACAATCAGATTCCTTACCATTCACAAATTTCATAGTCCATGTATGCTACTTTGCATTGAAACAGTCCACTATTCCAAAGTATGCTACCCCACAGAAAATAAGAACTAATAGACCATTGTGCTATGTGCAAAATTTAACTCAGCTAGAAGAACAACTTGTCTCACTTAGAATTGCATTTGCACAGATTTGGGAACTAGGGTTCAAAAGGTCCCAAATAGGCCTGACAGGTTCTATTATAAATGTCCCTATTGACATGAACATTGTACAAAGAGCATTACCACAATCAATTAACAACACACAAACAATTGTTGTTTCATTGAAAAGGTGCTTACAATACAAAAATGCATTTCAAAAAGGCATGGTGCGCCCAAATGTCATAATGCAAGATTTGACTCAATTAACAAGGACACCATTATACAAAATGCACAAAGTCCACATAAACCAAGATTGGCAAGAAGTTCTCCAATGCACTCAAGAAAATGAAGACAATAGTGCACAAAATACAAATGAAACAGAATCAGATAGTGAAATGGAAAATGAAAACCCATCAGAAACATTGATACATGGATTTACTGAGTCTAGAAGTATCTATAACATGGAAGACAAGATTATTGAAATTGCACCTGCAGAGGACAAGTATCCAATTGGAATATTTAAGGACATGTATGCTGAAGAAATGAATTTCCCAACTTTATTCTTTGGCAAACCACGTGATAATGACATTGTAAAAAACTTTACATATCAGAAAATAGTATGTTGGGAGCTCTTACAGTCACAAAGACAATTTTCATATCATACAACAAACATTTTTTTCAAAGCTATTAAGGTACTAATACAACAAGTACTATCTACAATGACAATAAGAATCCGAAAAGGCCAATTAAAAGACCGAAAGCTATTTGCAAAAGACGTTAAACACAAACCAAATCTAGAAAAAAATCTTAAATCAAATATTGGATATGTTGATTTCAAAAGAATAAGAATCTCTCCAGACTATTCACAACAACTTAAGAAAAATGTATTTGCTATGATTCGACAACTAGGACCACCGACATTTTTCATCACTTTCACTAGTGCTGAGCAAAATTGGGATCCACTAATTCAAACATTACAAGAGCTGCACAATCTACACCAATCAGCACAAAACCGTCAAGAATCTAATGACCCAGCACACATTGACAAATTTGAACTAATCAAGAAAGATCCTATCACTTGTGCACGTTACTATAAACATAGAATAAATGCAATAAAAAATTTGATACTTACAGATGACTCTTTCTTTGGAAATGTCATTGATTACTTCTCAGTCACTAAGTTCCAAAATCGAGGAAATGAACATGATCATTTCCTCATATGGATTAAAAATGCACCAATCTACACAGAAAATAACAACACGGACATCATAGCTTTTGTTGATAAGTATATTACTTGCGACACCGAAAATTTGGAACCTGCTTTGGCAATGCTACACAAACATCATCATACAAAGAAATGCAAGAGATCAAGAAAATGACTTTGTAGATACAATTTTCCTTTCCCACCAATGCAAAAGTCAACTATACTTTTACCAATACTCCAAAAGACTGAAGCGATAACTGCAAATGCCACTGACATCTTTTCAAAACTCCAAAAAGAAAACTATGACGAAACATTCACTTTTCAAATGTTCTTAAAAGAAATAAACTTAACTGACAATGAATACATTGAAGCTTTGAGCTCAACATTAAACAGGCCTACGCTTTTTTTACAAAGAAAACCATCACAAATATGGAACAATAGTTTTTCAAGGAAAATTCCAAATCTTTGGAGGGCTAATACAGATGCACAGTTTGTCCTCAATGCATATGCTGTTGCAATGTATTGTAGCTCATATATTGCAAAAGTAGACAAGTCAATGACATTCAAAAGAATACATACAGACCACAAGCAAGACAATATTGATGCAATACGAATGGTAAGTAAACTTGGAAATGCCATGCTTAACTTGCAACAAATGTCATCACAACAAGCTGCACATATTGTTTTGTCATTGCCATTAAATTACAGTTCAAGAAAATGTATATTCATTGATACACGATTTGACAATGATCACACATTTATACTAAAATTTGTTAAACAATTGAGCAATGAGCCAGACGAATCATAAAACATTCTTGCGAAATCTATTATAGACTACTATTTAAAACGTCCTGAAACAATGGTGGACATATGTCTTGCAGAATTTGTTTCAAGATACAACAAATACGGTGCTACAATTGAACCAAAGGCCAAACCAAACGTGGTACGGTTTATCAATTTCAACAAACACTTTGATATAGAGAATCATTGTAGAGAGCAATTGGTTCTCTATGTTCCATTTACCATTAATGAGCATACACTCAAACAAAACTTTGACTCTTGGGAACATGCATACATGTACCATGGACAAACCATTCAAACAAATAGTGCAAAGTTCATCCACAACACAAACTCTACATGGGGTGACATTGACAAAGCTATAAATGATCTTCAGTCTCTTGAAGATGAAAAGCTCATTGACCTACCAATGCAAGCAAAGCTTCGCCAGAAAGAACTATATGACATACAAATAGACCTTCCAAACATAGGTCGTTCTAACCCAAATACCATGTATTCCAATGGATTTGAAATTGCAAAGCACCCACAGATTATAGATAACAATGAATACTACAAGTTAAGATGAATGTTAAATAAAGAACAACAAGCAATTGTTAAAGATGTTCTCATAAAAAAGATGAAAAATCCACAAAATCCATTGCACTTGTTTTTGACTGGGGGAGTTGGAATAGGAAAGACTTTTATAGCAAAGGCCATCTACCAAGCTCTCATTCGCATGTATAGCAATTCTGTTGACAATAATCCAGACAAACCCAAGGGCTTATTAACTGCATATACAGGTAAAGCAGCATATAACATAGGGGGATTCACATTACATTTAGCATTTCACATACCTTTTAACACATCAGAATTCCTACCACTAAACACTGAAGTGCTTGACACTATGTCAAAGCACTATGATCAATTACGCATACTTCTTATAGATGAGATATCATTAGTTGGCTCAACATTCCTACGGTATATTGATAGAAGACTATGAGACATAATGCAAATGCCTACAGCATACTTTGGAAACCTTGATACAATATTTTGTGGTGACCTTTACTAGGCACAACCTGTCCTTAACTCTGTGGTTTTTGAAAATAGGCCTACTCCAATTGAATTAATGCCTTATAGTTTCTGGAAAGACCACATAAAATGCTATTCATTGGTGACTACCATGAGACAAAAAGATGAAATATTTATTTCAATCCTTAATAGACTACGAGTAGGCATTCAAACAACTCATGACATAGACTATCTCAACAAAATTTGCTTTCGCCCTGTACCATTTGATCCATTGCTTCCGCACCTTTTCTATAGGAGAATTGATGTTCAAGCACATAACAACAAAATTCTATCAATCATTCCAACCCAAATGATAGTGCTAGATGCAATAGATGAACTTGAGCAGGACCTTAATGCAATACGAGTATACAGTCACACAACGACACTTCCATCACAAATATGCTTGAAACCAAACATTCTTGTTGAACTTTATGCAGGAAATTACAATGTTCAAGATGGCCTTGTCAACGGTTCAGATGGAATTTTTAAAGCATATACAGCACAAAACAAAATTGATATTGTCTGGATTAAATTTAACGACCCATCAATTGGACATCATCAACGCACAAAACTAACAGAATGCTATTCTACTATCATTGACAAAGACTGGGTGCCTATACAACGCATTGCTAGGCCAATCCAGAAAATAACAACAAACAAGAAAATTACAATTAGAAAAAAATTCCCAATACAAGTAGCATGTGCACGAACCATACATCGATCCCAAGGATTAACAATGGAGGCCTTGGCTTTTGATCCCACAGGCATTAGACAACATGGGCTAACCTATACAGCTCTATCACGAACAAAATTAGTAGAATCATTATTTTTGTTACAACCTTTAACTATAAAAAACTTCAAAGTTAAAGACAAAATACAACTAGAAATCTCTCGTCTCCAGACATGTGCACAATGGCAATTTGATAACCAAAGCACATGTTCAGAAAACAAATCACATATGCTCCTATGTACATTGAACACTCGTAGCTTAAAAGCACATGCAGAAGACATTGTCAATGACTATGGCATAATGCAATCTGATATCTTGTGTCTCCAAGAAACACATATGAATCCCTTTGAGCTAAATATCTTGCTGCAGTATTTTGATAGCTTCTCTATACATAACATACATGGCATAGCAACTTTAACCAGGAAACATTTATTCCTGTCAAAAACAAAACAACATGAAACATCAAATATTGAAGCCATCACATCAACAGTAATGCTATCTAACAATGAACTCAATGTTTGTAATATTTATGCAAGACCTGCAACTGCCATAGACGAAGTAATCACAATCTTGCAAATAATTATTGCATCCATAAATTCAGAAAACATGTTGTACATTTTAGGCGATTTTAATGTGGACATGTTTTTCAGAAAGCAGAAGCAAAAAAATACTTCACAGTTATATGCAGCAGAACAATATACAATTTATGTTGAACCAACAACACAGCATGGGAAAGTCAGTCATTGACCACATTTGGTCCAACACTACTACAAAATATATGCTCTATCTATAAATCAGAAGCATATTGGACTGATCACAATCCAATTTTCCTAAAATTGCATGTTTCCCAATAGACAAATTCAACTTTATAGAACTTATAGCCTTATATCACTTTTATGCTTTGCAATGCATTTTTCAATGCTATATCCATTATTTGTAGGATATCTATGGATGAAACTAAAAGACAGTCAAAGAAAATACAAACCACACAAGAAGAATCAGCACAACGGTAAAGCACTCATAGTATTATTCCTTCATACTCATTCACCCAAATCACAAATATTCAAATAACATTGTTCCAATTCTTTGCAGGACACCAAAAGATGTATCAAAAAGACAGGAAAAACAAGTGAAAATTGCACAGGAAGAGTCAACACAACGGTAAAGTGCTTGGTTCTTCATTGTACCGCCATTTGCCCAGCTTGCTAATATTAAATTAGCATTCAATTGACATTATCCTTGTTCCTTGTAGGAAAAGAGTCAAGAAACCTAAGATTGTTTGAATCGAACAGCTAAATGCAAAAAGAGCTGGAGACACCTTCCAAGGTGATGTGCTTGTTGTCTACAAAGCAACATTGGATAAGGCCAACAAAACACGGGAAATGTTGCGTGCTGATTTAACAGATCAGAAAGCAGAAATGAAAATCACGTTAAATGTTAGTGGAAACCTTGTGTATAAACATGAGCCTAAACTGCTGCATATAACTGTGAAGTATTTTTTTGCTCCTGCTTTCTGAAAAACATGTCCACATTAAAATCGCCTAAAATGTACAACATGTTTTCTGAATTTGTGGATGCAATATACAATTTATGTTGAACCAACAACATAGCATGGGCAAGTCAGTCATTGACCACATTTGGTCCAACACGAGTACAAAATATATGCTCTATCTATAAATCAGAAGCATATTGGATTGATCAAAATCCAATTTTCCTAAAATTGCATGTTTCCCAATAGACAAATTCAACTTTATAGAACTTATAGCCTTATATCACTTTTATGCTTTGCAATTCATTTTTCAATGCTATATCCATTATTTGCAGGAGATCTATGGATGAAACTAAAAGACAGTCAAAGCAAATACAAACCACACAAGAAGAATCAACACAACAGTAAAGCACTCATAGTATTATTCCTTCATACTCATTCACCCAAATCACAAATATTCAAATAACATTGTTCCAATTCTTTGTAGGACACCAAAAGATATATCAAAAAGATAGGCAAAACAAGTGCAAATTGCACAGGAAGAGTCAGCACAACGGTAAAGTGCTTGGTTCTTCATTGTACCGCCATTTGCCCAGCTTGCTAATATTAAATTAGCATTCAATTGACATTATCCTTGTTCCTTGTAGGACAAGAGTCAAGAAACCTAAGATTGTTTGAATCGAACAACTAAATGCAAAAAGAGCTGGAGACACCTTCCAAGGTGATGTGCTTGTTGTCTACAAAGCAACATTGGATAAGGCCAACAAAACACGGGAAATGTTGCGTGCTGATTTAACAGATCAGAAAGCAGAAATGACAATCACGTTAAATGTTAGTGGAAACCTTGTGTATAAACATGAGCCTAAAATAGTCCCGGGGTCAGCTATCTCAATCTCAGATTTTCAAGTTGCACCTAGGACAGATTATGACAGAGGTGACTGTGATTGCATTTTGATTTTAATAGACATAAGCACCACTGAAAACATCCCACGCCTCTGTCAAGAGTACAAATTCATTCCAAGTACGACTATCAGCCAACTGCTAACAACTATAAATGAGTACCCAGCTGGCACAATAGCTGCGCTAGTAGTTGGTGCCAAGAAAATGGGTACCCAATTTGCAGTTGACATCAAAGATGGCCACACTGACATAGACAAAGCACAAGTGTTTCGGTCTCCAAAACTTTTTCCTATTCTTTCAGTTTCAACCTTTTCTTGTTCTACAGTGGTCTCTATAACAGTTTTCGTAACAAAATCTAATTCTCTCATTGAATCGCAGCTGCTATTACGGTCAACATATGAGCAACAATACTTTGCAATCGAAGACCAGTTGCATACAAATAAAACACCTACAATGCTTTTCAAGAATGTTGTAAGAAAAACATATCAAAAGAACACGTTTCACACATGTCGGTCAACATTCATTTGTAACTCGAATGACAAAAGAAGCTTGGAAAAACTCAACAGCCTACTACATTCAACTTTTAAGGTAACGACATTCATTTTTTTTTAAACTATCACATCCAAACCTGTATTTTTTGTCTCCTCTAACAATTTTGAACCATATTCTATAGGTTTTTGGTACTCTAAAAGTAGCAAATGCATTTTCCAATCCATTTCATGCATGCTATCCAAAATGCAAATGCAAATTCACTGCTTATGGCACACTCCAAGAAAAAACTGCTCACTGCAAACAGTGCAACCAACAAGTCAATTATACATTCTGTTTGCAACTTAAAACTATCATTACAACTTATGACAATCAAACAATTCAGTCTTTAGTTGATCAGGTCACCATGCACCGTCTATTGCCCACACTACAAAACCTCAGCTATGAAGACTATATCAAGGACAAGTCAGCAGTGATATTCATCCTACAGGACTTCAGCGCTGAAGGACATTTTAGCCTTGACCAAAACAATGCCATTGTTGAAGCCATTTGCATTGACAAATAGATAGGAAACATCACTAGAAGGTAAAAAAGTCATTCATATGTAAACTTTTTCTCTTGTGAACCAGCACCTCAAATCACCATCCATACAAACTATGTTTCTAATACGTAGCATTTTCTTGGCTTTACAGGAAACTAGGAATACAGGAGTACAGATTTACATTGTTCAGACTTTAACTTTTTCGCCTTTCCATGCTCCAAGACATTTCACTGGTTTTGACATGTTAAAGACATCTTTGGTTTTAAAATACTCTATTGCTATTATACATTTAGACACTTCTATAGGTTACTATGTTAAAGTCTTCTGGAATATGGACATCTGAAAATCTAATTTTGTTTTTGCACCTACGAAGACAGTGGTTCTCTATGTACATCCGACATATATGTTCAATAATTATTACCCCTCTATGCATAATGCCATTCAAACTATATAGTTTAAATGTTTCCTTTTGCATTCTGTCATTTCTAGCTTTTGCAATATTTGCTCTCTGTTTGTTATGTTTTCGAGAGTTTATGGTGACTGAGTAGAAGTTGTTATGGTTACACACTCCAGACCCATAAACAAGTTACTTGAGACAATAAATAGTTATTTTCCTCCGGCTTTTTTCATTTTATGTTGTTAATGCAACCAAGTCTCGACACTGCTTTTATGCATTGTACTTTATAGTCACTTTTCCATTACGCATTCTAATGTATAAAGTACATTCCTGTATAGAGAAATCCATTTGTTGCTTTCGATGCATATATGCATATTTACATGTATATATGCCTCTATGTCCATATGCACATATGCACATATTCATGTATGCATGTATTCATCTAAGCTTCTACGTATCCCTGTATGCAATTGCGTATACATGCATCCATGCATTTATGGATGTGCCACTCTAGCCTTGTAGCAATTTATTCTGTTCTATGGATATTGCATATAGGAACACTAATTAGCTCTTTCACCATAATGTAATGTCCCCATTTTTAGAACTGCACTTCTCAGTGATTGATGGCCTATTTCCAGAGTGTTGTCAGCTAGTCAGAGGAAGAATTAGGGTTTCCGACTGTTTGGTGGGTTCTCTTGAAGATTCAGGGTTCTGCTTGTTGGAGTTTGGGATTTTGGATTGCGGTTTCTTTCTGGGTTTTCAGAGAGCTTCACAATGGTGGTGCCTGCATCGCATTCTGAGCAACTTCTTGAATTTACTATTTTTAGTAAATTCTATTTTTAGCAGTGGTCCAGTCAACATCAGCTCAGCAGGCTTTCCTCTTCTGTCAGTTCAGTTGGTAATATCGTTTTGGCCGTTTGATGCTTTTTCTGGAGAGATAAGTATTTTAATTAAAATAATGTTTTATTTTAATGTTATGACCCCTTGGCCTAGTGAAACAACTTTATGTTGTTTTAAAAAGGGGGACTTTGATGGGTGGTGCCTCATTTGGAGATGGATTTTAATATTCCAAAGGTTGAAAAATAAAGTGGTAAAAAGGGACGCCAACCTTTATGAAAGTCAAATTTTAATTAATTTAAATCAATCAATTGAAAAGTACGCCATCTTGAAGGAAGGCTTGGTTAAATCAAACCCTAAAAGCATCTTAAAATTAGGGCGCACCTTTTGGAAGCTTCTGGAGGGTCTTCTCAAAAGTTATAAAAGAAAGCCTTGGGTCTTCATTTTGGTATCTTTGGTTTACAGTAATGTTACCTGCCGGAATGGTATTGGATCGCTTCGAGGAATGAAGGCCTCCTAGCTTGGCTCTTCTTCTTGCTTGAAAGACAACAACTAGTTGAGAGGTTTGAGTGTTATTGATTTGTCTTTTTAGTTATGGTTGGTTTCCTATCCTTTGTAGTTGAGTTTTATCATTTTCTGTCAATTCCAGAGTTGCTGGTCATGACTGCTGAATGTATATTTCTGCTCACAAGTCTCTAATCATAAACATTTTCGTTCTGGGTATTGTGTCATTGTGTTTCCTTGTTGGAGGCACCCCTTCATGAATATTTGCAGATTTTAATATGAAGTTTATGATTTTATAAAGAAAATTCGTCATTCCTTGAAGGTCATACTTTCTGGAGTGCCTTGGGATTCGTGTCAGTAATTATTAACCACCTTTAGTTGCCATTTCTTATTACTAAACTTGGCGCCATCATTTTGAAGGTCTATTGCATCAAACTTGAAGTCATTTGGGTCAGTTTTGAGTGATATATGAGCAATTTAGTGGGTTACAGGCATGCTGGTTATATATTTTAAAGTGCAGGTTTGTCATAACAGATTTGAGAAAATCTACATATTCCTTCTTGGATTGGTGTTAGGAAATTATTAAAGGCTTTGTGAAAGATTCCTTGTTGTTGCAGCAATTTGAAGAGCTCTAATACTTGATCTTGCAGGCATTTAAATATTCATTCTAAGCTGAACAGTAGTACTGTCAGCATTTCTTTCAGTCTTACTTTACATTCTGTATACGCAATTGTATTTCTTTATATCTCCGTCATATGGTAGCTCCCATTCCGTCTCGGGTTGGAAAGCACATTCTTGACGTCGAGTACTTCAACGTTCTTGCTTATTTCCCTTAATAGCATTGCAATTCTTAGCACTCCACCATATGGTCGCCTCCTTTCCATACTGGATTGGGTAGCACATGCTTGGTGTTGAGTTTGTTTTCAGTACTTGTAGCGTAGAAGATCCTCTGACCATATGTTCGTCCTTCGCGGACACATTCTTGGTTAGAGTTACCTTCAATTGCATTTTGTTTAAGGCACTGACGATCCTCTTGCCATATGACAGCCTCTCTTGTTGAGATTGAGTGCACATTCTTGGCAATGAGTTATTTGTAATCTGTTGGTTTGAATTATCTAACCCTAATGGGTGCTCTCTACATTGTTATGTACTTGGAAAAAAATTGAAAAAATTGGCTCAGAATATTTCACATAGATAACAGTTGTTTTCGTAAATGCCAAATCAAGCTTATATGTATCAAGATACATATATACTCAGACTTAAAACTATTGATTTATGATCTCTATTGTTCCATTTTCGTAGACATGTTACTATTGCAATCAAATGTTTAAAGCATTCATGTCCAAAGAAATTAGAAACAGGAGTGGCAATATGTTACACAACCTTGTGTTATGCCTTTATAGCAGTTTTTTCATTGCATTTCAAGAAAAGCAGAAACTAAAATTTTATTCATATTTTTTCATCTATGGCATTTACAGCTTTTGCAATAATTATTACAGGCATAGAGTTCAGTGTTGAATAGTTCTATTGTTCATGTCATGGCTTCAACATTGTTCATGTCAAATTGCATTATCTGACAAAGTTAACATGCGAAAACCAAAGTGTCCATTATGAACACTTATTGCATTCCATGGGACCACATTTCTTTGAGGATTTTTTCGAACAATTCGCTTCCCTTGTGTATGCTTCCATATTTTGCATATGTGCCTATGAGCACATTAACTATAACAGTTCACAAAATTCCTTTATCCTTTATGCTTTCATCATAGCGAAAAAGCTCAAAGCAATTGTAGAGTTTAGGTTTAGAGAACACAGGCTTACAGAACACAAAAACAACACACACAAAGTAATAGAGATGCATAGCAAGTGGCTTAACTCTATATTAAATGACCAAATTACCCTATCCACGCGTGGCCACCAAGCCATTCCAACGCATTCACCTCCAACCAAATGCCATTTAATGCATTTAATTTGCATTCATGCATTGCGCTCACATTTTCCTGATATTTTAATGCATTTAATCTGCATTCATGGATTACGTACCTCTAGCCGCCAACTTTTACACTATGCCTTTGCTTAAATTTATTTAATCAATTCATGTGTTCGCATTTTCTCAATTTTTAAAACAAAAATGATTTATAAAGCTACTCAGACGAATAGAAAAATAGATAAATGCTAACTTTCCAATATTAAAAATAGCTCTCCAAATTCAAACTATACAAAAAAATAAGTAATATGTTATATGCTGAAATGTGATTGGCCGATGCTACCGGTTAAAAGCATTCCGGCAAATGCATAGGCAAATTAAAAATGGGTTCACAGGAAAGAGCTTTTGATTCTGAATCCATATGCATACTTTGATTAAAACTAGTGGCTGAAGGTACATAATTCATTGATACAAACTCAATGCATTGAATGGCATCTGACTAAAGGGGACGTTGTTTGGATTGCTAATTAGTCTTTGAATATATAACAAGATTCAAGGAGAAAACTCTCATTATCGCACACATTGACATAATTTTGGTTCCAAAGCTCTCTTTATGGGACCGCTTTACAGTAATAAAAAATATACAAACTTTACAGGGCTCACATGCATGAAGTAAAATGGACAAGAGGGTTTCTACATAATTCCTATCAAACGCAGATGAAACCTTCTCATTTCAACAAGAAATTCGAATAGATAATACTAAAAGTAGTTTTAAATACTCATTGATTACAATATGCTAAACATATTTCAATTTTATATGCTTCCGTATATGCATATATAAATGTGTCTTTTTCTTCATTTCATTATGTATCTATGTATCCATAGATGCAATCATGCATATATCGATTTATGCATATATCTCGCCATCTCTCCATGCATTTGTCTATATATGTATGGATGTATCTATGGCTACATGTATACATCGATTTATGCATATATGCACCTATGAATTGCATGTACACATCCATGTATATATGCATCTATCGATATCTTGCATGGATACATGTATATATGCATGTATGGACTTATGCACCCATGTATTTGTCTTTGTCTCTGCCCATCTGCAGATGCATATATGCATATTTCTACACATCCATGTATCTGCACACCTCTCTCTGTAACATATCTATCTCTGTCTGCATACATGTGTCTATGCATCCATCTATGCATGTGTGCATGTACTACATGCACATATGCATTTGTGCATGCATATACAATACTCTTCCTTAGAACACAAGCATGTACAACAGACTACAATGTCCACAAAGTAGCTGCAATGCATTGCAACTGGCTTAAATCTATATTAAATGGCCAAAGTATACTGGCCACCCATGGCCACCAAGCCATTCCAGTGCTTTCCCCACCAGCCAGATGCCATTTAATGCATTTGCTTCAATTATTTTGACCTCTCTATGTGTTCGCATTTTCCTGATATTTCAATGCATTTAATTTGCACTCATGGATTACGTACCTCTACTCGCCAGTTTTATAAACTTTGACTTTGCTTAAATTTATTTAATCAATCTATGCGATCGCATTTCACTAATTTTCTATAACAATAATGATTTATAAAGCTATTCTTATAAATAGAAATAGATAAATGCTAATTTTCCAATATAACAAAATTAAAAGTTATATGTTGACATACATTCATGCAAATTGTCCATACATGCATATATGCATATATGCCTTCATCCATACTTGCATGTGTATATGAATACATCCTTCCATGTAACATATGCATTTGTATCTATATGCAAATATGCATGCATCCATGTATACATGTATTCATTTCTCCATCTGTCCATGTAGTTTTGTTTTTTGTGTATACATGTGTCTATTGATGCATCCATGCATATATCTGTGAATAGCTCTACGTATTTCTCTCTATGCATTTATTGTTCTCTAACGCATCAACATTTGCATTTTTTCAATTTCATGATCTTCCATATTTATTGTTTTCATAGTATATGCATAACAACTTCCACTTTGTCTTCTGTTTTGACTCTTCTATCCTTAAATATCATTATATTTTTATATCTATTCTTCTCTTGTCGCATTTCAAGGAAGCTCAAGGATCTCAACACCTTGTTCAGTATAAAGGAGAGTGAGAAATGGGACATGAGTCTTTTTTCTGTGTTTATATTGACACACTCAACCCTATGATGATTTTAAAAAGCATAACCAATAACAAACTAGACATTCTTCCACCCTTTGTTGGAAGAAATAATCACTTCATACCCTATCGATTCCATTCATTTCCATTTCCACCCTTGCACGTCCTTTCTTCTCAAATCAAATACATTTCAAAATCCATTTATATGCTTGCCTTGCATCATACCAACGTGTTGCATTCCTTTTTTCATTCAATCCAGCTCACTCATTCAAATTTTTATTTCTTGCATTTAATTTTAAGCATATAACTAAAAAATGATAAATTCATACCATTTACATTCCATTCATTCTCATATCCACTCTCGCATATCCTTGCCTCCCATATCAAATACTTTTCATAACTTATTCATACACCTTACTTGCATCTCATCATTCTCTCAATTGCCTCTCTTTGTTGCACTCACATAACTCATTCTTCTTTTTTACCCTCACATATCTTTATCTATCTATACCTCAAATATACCTTCATCCATCACAACAAAATTCACACCATACCAAACAAAGAAAAAGATGAAGAAAATATCAAGGTTATGCAATTAAACACTGAGGGCTTCGAAAATAACAATCATAACATAGAGTTGTATTCAAGAGTTATTTTCAAAACGTCTTTTCTAAATCTTGTTTATTACAAATCCCTAAAAGCGAGTATGACGGTTTCTTAAAGCCTAAAATGTGTAATCAGATTTAACAAATATTTACATGTATCCATGCATTCAAATGCATCATTAGATATCCTTTATACACTTGTTCAAAAAACAATAATGTATATGTTTCAAATGCAAATTGTTTTTGACATTTCTAACTTTATGCACACATGCATTTATAGATTCTTGTTTATGTACCAAATTACATGGACACATGTATACATCCATGCATGCATAAATATTTACATGGATCCATATATTTATGCATTCCTTCGATATATGCATTGGTGATAAATAGTTCATTTTTCCTGTTTTCTTTCGTTTACTACTGCAAATGCAACTTGAGTCTCATTGTGCTTTGAAAAATTTGTATTTCTAATCGATTTTAGTGTTTCCATTCAAATTTCTCGTTCAAATGTCAAGGATGCTTTTCACTTTTCTATGCATTGTGTGCACATGGATACATGTATACATGCATGCATGTATACATAGATGGCTCAAGCATTGTTACAAATGTTTAAGATTATTTGCATTTAATAATTCAAACAAAATAATAATACTTTTTTGCTTCCTGAATAAGATCATAAAGGACGTTTGTTACTGCAAATGTATACATACACCCATGTAAAAATACAAGTATTCATTGGTATATCTATCAAAAAGTCCACGTATTTATTCTTTTCATAGTATATGCATAACAACTTTTGCTTTGTTTTCTCTTTTGACTCTTGTATCCTTAAATATCATTATATTTTTATATCTATTCTTCTATTGTCGCATTTCGAGGAAGCTCAAGGATCTTGGCACTTTGTTTAGTACGAAGGAGAGTGAGAAATGGGACATCAGTCTTTCTTTTGTGTTTGTATTGACACACTCAGCCCTATGATGATTTTAAAAAGCATAACCAATAACAAAATAGACATTCTTCCACCATTTCTTGGAAGAAATGATCACTTCATACCCTATCAAATCCACTCATTTCCATTTCCACCCTTGCACATCATTTCTTCTCAAATAAAATACATTTCAAAATCCATTTATATGCTTTCCTTGCATCACACCAATGTGTTGCATTCCTTTTTTCTTTCAATCCAACTCACTCATTCAAATTTTTATATCTTGCATTTAATTTTAAGCGTACAACTCAAAAATGATAAATTCATACCATTTACATTCCATTCATTCTCATATCTAGTCTCACATATCCTTGCCTCCCATATCAAATACTTTTCATAAGGCATTCATATACCTTACTTGCATCTCATCATTCTCTCAATTCCTTCTCTTTGTTGCACTTACATAGCTCATTCTTCTTTACTACCCTTACATATCTTTATCTATCTATAGCTCAAATATACCTTCATCCATCACAACAAAATTCACACCATACCAAAGAAAAAAATGAAGAAAATATCAAGGTTATGCAATTAAACACTGAGGGCTTTGAAAATAACTATCATAACATAGAGTTGTATTCAAGACTTCTTTTCAAAACGTTTTTTCTAAATCCTGTTTATTACAGATAACTAAGAGCACATATCACAGTTTCTTGGAGGCTAAAATGTATGGTCAGATTTAACAAATATTTACATGTATCCATGCATTCAAATGCATCGTTAGATATCCTTTATACACTTGTTCAAAAAACAATAATGTATTATTCTTTTGTTTCGATCATAAATGTTTTTTGTATATCTTTCAAATGCAAATTGTTTCTGACATTTCTAACTTTATGCACACAGGCATATATAGATTCTTGTTTACATACCAAATTGCATGGGCACATGTACACATTGATGCATGCATAAATGTTTCCATTGATCCATATATTTATGCATTCCTTCGATATATGCATTGCTGATAAATAGTTAATTTTTCCTGTTTTCTTTCATTTAATACTGCAAATGCAAGTTGAGCCTCATTGTTAACATGTATCCATGCATTCAAATGCATCATTAGATATCCTTTATACACTTGTTCAAAAAACAATAATGTATTATTCTTTTGTTTCAATCATAAATGTTTTTTGTATATCTTTCAAATGCAAATTGTTTCTAGCATTTCTAACTTTATGCACACAGGCATATATAGATCCTTGTTTACATACCAAATTACATGGGCACATGTACACATCGATGCATGCATAAATGTTTACATTGATCCATATATTTATGCATTCCTTCGATATATGCATTGCTAATAAATAGTTAATTTTCCTTGTTTTCTTTCATTTAATACTGCAAATGCAAATTGAGTCTCATTGTTAACATAGAGTTGTATTCAAGAGTTCTTTTCAAAACGTCTTTTCTAAATCCTGTTTATTACAGATCCTTAAAAGCACGTATGACAGTTCCCCGAAGGCTAAAATGTATAATTTAGATTTCACAAATATTTACATGTATCCATGCATTCAAATGCATCATTAGATATACTTTATACACTTCTTCAAAAAACACTAATGTATTATTGTTTTGTTTCAATCATAAATGTTTTTTTTTATATGTTTAAAATGCAAATTGTTTCTGACATTTCTAACTTTATGCACACAGGCATATATAGATTCTTGTTTACATACCAAATTACATGGACACATGTACACATCCATGCATGCATAAATGTTTACATGGATCCATATTTTTATGCTTTCCTTCGATATATGCATTCGTAATAACTAGTTTATTTCTCCTGTTTTCTTTCATTTAATACTGCAAATGCAAGTTGAGTCTCATCATGCTTTCAGACTCGTTCAGATGCCAAGGATGCTTTTCACTCTTCTATGCATTATGTGCACGTCGATACATGTATACATGCATACATGTATACATAGATGCCTCAAGCATTGTTACAAATGTTTCTCTCTCAATAATTTGCATGCAAAGTGCTATAAACATGTGAATTATTTTAGTGTAGCTACATTTTATCTTACGTAATAAGGTTCTTTATATCTTTCCAAATTATTTTTTGTTTAAAATATATACACAAAAATATTTATTCGTATTACATAAACAAGTTAAAATCTTATTTATAATAAAATCAATACCTTTGTACTGTTTCATCTAAGAATTTATTGTAATATTTATTTCACTTATTACATTTTAATAAGTCAAATTATTACATTTTATTTTGAATGCAAAGTGCTATAAACATGTGAATTATTTTAGTCTAGCTACATTCTATCTTAGGTAATAAGGTTCTTTATTATATCTTTGCAAATTACTTTTTGTTTAATATATATACACAAATATTTATTCGTATTACATAAACAAGATTAAAATCTTATTTATAATAAAATCAATAGCTTTCTACTGATTCATCTAAGAATTTATTGTAATATAATTACATTGTTCTATACACAAAAATATGTTTTCATATTACATAAACAAGATTAAAATATTATTTCTAATAAAATCAATAGCTTTATATAGAAGTAACCTTCATACTACATTAAAAAAAAGATTGATTAATCTTAGAAAAGTTTACACTCAAATGAGCTACCCCTATCAATGTTCCACCCAACACTAGTGTTTCTACTAGCAGTTGCATATTGTGATATGATAAACTAAAATAACTCAGTTGTATTAATTAACGTAACATGTGTTTTAGAACATTACACTAAACATAATTTTATTTACAAATAGACATAAAAGCAAGAAAAAAGATATGGTAAACTTTGTTTCGCCATGCATATAAATATGGTTCATGCAAATAATGCATTTTTTTTTAGTGCCTGTGCACATGTTTTTGTAAATTGTTGCAAATGATACTTGATGCTTTAGAAATATTCCTACATCAAAAAAAAATTCGAATTGAAATGACTAATGAATTTATGGAGCAAAAGGTTTATTAAAAAAAAAATTTAAAAACTATGCATTGGTCATAAGTAGTTTATTTCTCCTATTTTCTTTCATTTAAAACTGCAAATGCAAGTTGAGTCTCATCGTGCTTTGAGACTCATTCAGATGCCGAGGATGCTTTTCACTCTTCTATGCATTATGTGCACGTGGATACATGTATACATAGATGGCTCAAGCATTGTTACAAACGTTTCAAATTATTTGCATTTAATAATTTAAACAAAATAATAATACATTTTTTCTTCCTGATTAAGATCATAAAGAATGTTTCTTGTCACAAATGTATACATACACACATAAAAATACAAGTATTCATTGGTATATCTATAAAAAAGTCTGCATATACATGGTACCCATAAATGCAATTTTGCATGCATCCATCAACACATGTTAACTGTTCACATGTCTATATGGACCACGTTGCCCATGGACCCTAAACATTCCACGCATTAATGCACCATTGCAAATTACTTCAAACTTTCCTAGCTATATTTAATACATTTATATTCCTATCTCCTAGCTAATTACTTTTTCTAACTCATAGCTAGATGCTTTTTACCTCTCGGCAGGAACTCAACGCTTGCGTCACTTGTTAATTATATATCAACATTTATAATTCATAATATCATGAATTGCAAAAATTAGGGGACATGACAATGCTTCATGTTTTTCGACATGTATGTTGTGTATGTTGTTTTGCTAAATTTCACACATGTGTGTTCCTTTGTGCTTATGTTGGTTTGCCATGGTATCTTGGATCTTGGGGGCTTGATCACCTCCCTTGATCCTTAGTCATCCTATCTCTTCAACATTTGTACAATTGGACCCCTCTTGACATATATTTTCTACTTTACTGTGAGTCTGAGCGTAAGTTCATACTCTCACTAAAGTGGGGGCTAAATGTAGTGTTATAAATTGTCACACATGATAATTTCACACTATGTTTTTCTCCCCTTTAAGTTATTGGACCTAATTAAGCTCCTATTTTCCAATATTATGCATTCCATAGCTTATTTTAAATATTTTCCGACAATTTGCAAGCATAAAAAAAATTCTCCTAGTTAATACTTTGTCCTCGACACTTTAAACCCCTGAAAATAGGGTTGGAACATTGGCGCCTAGGGCACCTATGTCCCCCTATTTTGTCTCCAAATTCAAATGTCAATGTCAACATTTTATTATTTGAAATTCAAATGTCTAAAGTTAGCTATCGGGATTTAATTTTCGGAAAATTCAAATAATGACATAGAAATACCTAGTTATTACATCATTTAAAAAAAAAGAGCAATATAGAAATTAAGAGCAAGTATTGTGATCAAGAGTGTTGTACTCTAAAATTTTTGCTACACTTAGGTATTTTGAAGAAATGAGTAAAAGTCTTGTTAAAATTGTCAAAAAGGTCAAAATTGGGAATTTGCATGTCTTGCATGAGGGTCAAAAACTCAAAATTTTCAAAATCTAACGATCTAGGTCTGCTTAGAGCAACCAAGTCTACAAAACCCAAATCTCATTTTTTCTGCCCTAAATTTTAGGAAAATTTGTATTTTTAGAAACTTTCTAAAAATAAAACTTTTTTCTGGGTTTATCTCAAACAGATGCTCGCAAAATTTTATAAAAATAGAAAGTTTGGATTCCAGAGTTCAAACTGATTTTGATTGGCTTAAAATAATTCCTCATCAGGCTAGTCTAGTCAAAATCATCAAAAGATCATTTTTTCCCTAATGGGTCTATTCTACTTTTCCAGGAGCTTTTTCAGGAGCTCCAAGGTCATTAATGGAGGTTACTCAACTACCAGGTGTTAGATTCAAACATTCAAGCACTTAATAGAAGGTGAGAAATGATGAACGTGAATGTAGGACGGAGAATGGAGAAGGGGCGTTATGAAAGTTGAAAAATGTAAAATTTTGGCTAAGTCTAGAAAGTTTAGGCACCCCAGTTTAGTATAGGTGCCTAAATGCTCATGCCTTAGAATTTTTTTCAGTCTCTAGCAGTCAAGGTAACAACAAGCACGAGGAGTGAAGGAAGAATTTAAAAAGTTGAAAATAAAACTATCTTTGAAGGAAGAATTTAAAAAGTTGAAAATAAAACTATCTTTGGAGGAGATGGGCACCCCAGGTAGCTAGGGGCGCCCAACTTTTCAAGGCACCAAATGTTAGAATTAGGGTTTGTGCTCCCAAACAATGTTGCTCAGAATTTAGCAGGCTCCACAGTGAATCCATCGACACAGTTATCTGATATGTCATTCAACTAGAATCTTAGACCAAATGAAGAAGTCTTGGAAAATGGCAGAGTGCACATCATGAAAACTCAAAAAATAAACTAAGTCTGGTAAGCTTGGGTGCCTCAGGCAGCCAGGGGCACCTAAGGTTGTGGAGGCTCAAATCCAACAATTATGGTTTTCCAGATCAGTCAATCTCTTCATAATTTTTCTAGGTTTTTATTGAATATCTTAGCCAGATCATTAGGCTTGCCAATTGCCAACAATTTAGATCGAACGAAGGGCACAACATGAGGTTTTAATTTTGAAGGCTGAAAAAGAGCCAAAAAAATGGCTAAGGCTAGAGATCTTGGGTGCCCTAGGAGGAGATAGGCGCCCAAGATTTTGGGTCATCAAATGGATAAAATAGGGTTTAATGCCTCCAGTATGTTCTCTTCAGTTTTGAAGCAATTCTCCAATGCAATCATCAGCAAGCTCATCAGAGTTGGAAGTCATTAGATATCGAACGCGAAGTAGAGGGATGAAATTGTGCAATATGAAAATCTCAGAATAAATTCTAACTATGGAAGAGTTGGGCACCCCAAGTAACTAGGGGCGCCCAAGCTTTTGACCACCAAAATTCAACTTTCAGGAAATATCACTCCCAGGAGACCCCCCTCAGAATTCATCAGGTTATCCAACGAGTCTAGCCATCATTTCATCAGACCACCTAATCATCCAAAATGAGAATTCATCAGAAAATCAAGGAAAACACAGAAGTTGAAGAATGCCAAAAACTGGATAACACTGGAAGCCATGGGCGCCCTAGGTAGCCAAGGGCGCCCAACATTTTAAAGGTCAAGATGATGTTTTATCCAAAGTAGCCTCTAGGATGATCTTGTCAGATTCACTTAGGCTCCGCAATGGATCAGTTGGCTAGTTCACAACATCAACCTAACACCTGGAAATCAAAGTCAAGTTGAAGTCAAAATCAAGCTAAATTTAGGAAAATTCAAGAAAATGGCTAAGTCTTCCAAGAAGGGCGTCCAAGCTTTCATGCCTTAGAGAAAGTTTTTCAAAATCTCATCTTTCAATATAAAAAAAGTGCCCAAGTTTGATGCACTTGATTTAGGGTTTCACGGTTCTAAATTTAGGAAGTAAAACAGTTTTCAAACCTAAAAACTTATTTAAAGGATGGCTTTGCATTCATTCTTCACAATTTTTGTAGATGGCATCCAAGGAAAGAGAGAAGAAACCTAAAATTTTATTCAATTCAAGATTCAGAGGGAAAAATTTGGAGATTTTTCAGAGTTCTTCATATTTTCTTGATCAACTCACACAGAGGCTCTTTTTTCCATGCTTTATTTCTCCAAGGCGTCAATTTTCAGAAGGAGGAGGTCATGTTTTTCAATTTTTAGCAATCTGGGTTAGCTTAGTTCAAGATTCTCAACAATTTTGATTTTTTTTATATTTTTCAAGAACCTGATTTTCTCATGCATGTCCAAGAAATCTTCAAAATTTTCAAAATCTGATCATTTGGGTCCATCTCAAATGTGATTCTACACAAAACCTAGCTCTTGGTTTTTTTTAGAAAGTATTCAAAAATTAGGGTTTCAGTTTTGCAACTAGCCATCAATAATTTTAAAAAACGAGCAATTTGGGTCTTCTTGCAATGAGATTCTCTACAAAACCCACATCTCATTTTTTTTTGAAAAATCTATACCCATTTGAAGAAGAAAAATCAACAAGCTAAATTTAGGGTTTGTGCAAAACTTGTCCAAACATAATCAAGTTTACAGTCAATCTTCAAGTTTTTTAGTATGGAGTACTCTCCCATCGAATTCAAGACCAAATAAGTGCTATAAAAGACATAGGTTGCAATCAGACACCATCAATTTGGATTACTTGCTTTAGCATCAATTCCCGTATCAGTGCAAATTCTAGAGTTTGTAATTGCTTGTATCAAGCATTACAACCTCACAACACTATAAATTCAAACAGTAGATGGGAGAGTAGTTTGCAGTATCAAGCTAGACATGATTGAAAAATGCTTTTTAATACCACCTTGGTCTGAAAACATCATCATCTCAGTCGAAGAAAGTCAAAAGGTATGGTATGAGCAAAAGGACAAGTATTGGAAAAGAGTTGTACAATACTCTTCCATTGAAAATCAGGAGAAGTGTCAAAAACATAAAAGTTGCGAAAGATATGCTGAAGCAAGAGGATATATTTATAAAATCTCATCACTCTAGTTGCAGAGCCGCTAAAAGTAGCAAGATTCGATAAAGCAACTGAAGATGTGAAAGATTCTCTAAGTTCAATTGCAGAAGGTGAAGAGATCCTAGAAAAGTGGAATTTTTCTATATATAGTATTGATGCTCCTGATAGAGATACAATTTCTAGATTTTTGGCGGATGGGGTTGAGATTTAAAGCAACAACTTTCTCCCAACTTTCTTTCCATTCTTATCTTCCATTCTCTTTCTATTCTTGTCTCATGCTTATCCATTCTTTGAAGGAGAAAGAAATCAAGATGTAATAGTTGGCACTTTCTTTGTTTTTTTTTGCTTTCATAGGTTGTTAGATGCTTATCTTGTTTTAGTTTTAAAAATAAAGCTTGCATGTTGGCAAGTCTTAGTTGTAAAAGCAACAATATTTTAGGGTTCCCTACTCCTCTTCTTGTGTATAAATAAGGGCACCCTTGCCCATTTTTCTTTAACAATGATTGTGATAGCAAATTGTTGAGCCTATTTTTCCTACAAGTTGTTCAGTTTCAGTTCACTTAGTGTAGGAGCAAGCTTTTATGCCTCTTTTAGCTGCAAGTTATTGTTTAGTTCTTGTGTCTCGTGTCAATGCATTATGGTCAATCGCTAAGCTATAAGCCTATTTTTCTACAATCTTGTTGTCTTAGAAGTGTAATCTTTTTTACTTGAAATTTGAGAAAAGGAAATCTTATGCCTAATTTGTATGTTGATCTACTATGCTAGGTTTTCATTTCATGTGTTATGCTTATATGGTCTCTATTTCAACTTGCATTGAAAGTACAATAAATGTGCATTGGAAGAAATTTTATTTAAGTATTTATGTCAAAGAATCATTCCTTGTTCATTTCTAACTCTCAAGTACCGTGTTTACTTGAGTGGTTAGAAACGTCAATAGAGTAGGCTTAGTCATAGTTGAAATTCAAAAGAGAAAATTTCAGCTATGATGTTTGAGTTTTACAACTTTATGCTCTTAGTTAAACTAAAATATTGGAAAATTAGTTTTAGTTTACTTTCTTTAAGCAACATCATCAAAGAGGGAGCTTCCCCTCCTAATTCGAAGAGCAATTTATTTGTGCATAGCTGTTTGTTTCTAATTCACATTACAAAGGTGTGAATTGGAACGCCAACAGTTTTCTGGCACCCACCATGGGGCACAAGGCATAAAACTTCAAGAAATCTTATGCCTTATGACATGGGAATGACCATCTAGCACCCTATTGCATGATCCGACCAAAAGCAATGGGTGATAACAAAAATAATGTTGGTAGGAATCTGATACGTTTACCCCCATTACCTTGGGGTAATAGCATTGGACCTTTGGCTTTGCAGGAACATCATGAGTTACCTAAAGGGTCAAGGAAGCACTTTCCACAGTTTCACGAGGACAAAAATCAACATCTCGATGATCATATCTTTTCCTTCTCAACGGCTTGTGCCATCTTGCACATGGCACATGAAGACATCGTTGTGCATCTCTTTGTGGAGACTCTTGTGGGAAATGTTTCCGACTAGTTCAATCACTTGGAGCCGGGAATTATTACAAGCTAGGAAACTATGAGTGAGAAATCCTTGGCAAGATTCAAGCCTGCTGAAGATTGTCATTGGTTGTTTTCCCAACTTGCAAATTCAAAGATGGAACACAACGAGCCAATGAGGGAGTTTGTAGCAAGATTTAATCATCTTGTTACAAGAATTTCTTCTACACTTAATCCATCTCTCGAGATTTTGATGAGATGCTTCATAAATGCTCTTCTATTAGAGATAGCCTTCTTCCTGAAGACGACAAAAGAAACATAATTGATGGATGCGCAACAACATTCCATCAAGTTGGAAGATAATATGATCACTTCTGACAAGATGAAGAAGGATTCAATCAGGACTTTGGTCCAGAGTTCTACAGATCCACTGCTACAAAAGGTAGCCAAGGATATTCTTGCACTACCACCACCACAATAACAACCTTAGCAACTATATCAGCCAAAGAAAAATAAATTTTAGCCTTTCAATAATTACAGGCCACGGTTTCCAACACCTCCACCAAGGCCAATAATGAAAGTGACACAAAATATTGTATTTTGTCCTTTCCATGAGACCGATGCACATACTAGTACTACATGTGTAGAGAATTTAAGAATGAACTAGATTATGGGATACATTGAAGTCGCACCCAGTTCAAGTTTTGTCCCAACACCAAGTTGGAATGTTGTCTTACCACAAACAAAAAAAATCGATGGTGACTCCACAATGAGATACTTTGAAATTGAACTTGATATTGAAGAAGAAGATCTTTGTCAGTACACTCTTGCAGTGAATCTTGAAAACTTTACAATACCTGTGTTTACATGAGCTCAACATCTGAAAGCACAAAAAGAAAAAGAGAAAGGAAAAGAAGTAGCTTCTACTTATAATCCCAAGCCTTCTTAGGAGAAAGTGAAAGAAATGGCTCAAAACTCGTCTTCAATTTTTTTTGATATTGTAGACTCCCTAATGAAGAATAAAGTGCAAATTTCTCAACTGGGATATCTCCAAGATCACCCAAAACCGTTGGATAGACTCCTTAAGGTTGTAAAGAAGAAGCCTACTGTTCAACCAACATTTCTCAAATAATTTGTGTCAACAAAAGACAAGCCTAGGCCCTTTTATATCTCTTTGTATATAGGGGGTTTCAAACTGAAAAATTGTATTATTGATTCAGGAGCCTCAGACAACATCATGCCTCTACAAGTGATGAATGGACTAGGAATTTCGTGCACTAAGACAAAAGAAAAATATTATTCATTGGAGTCCAAGTCGGTGTCGTTGGTTGGACAACTGAAATATGCTCAAGTGAGGTTGGTGGCTTGTCCATAGAAAAAGATAATGATGACTATCTTGGTAGCTGGCATTCTAGCTAGCTATAGGATGTTATTGAGCATAAGCTTTTGCAAAGACCTCAGTGGAGAGATACAAATGGATTGGTCTTCTATGACTATTCCACTAAAGAATGGTACTTTCAAGCTAGAACTAGAGCCCAAGTCCAGTTTTTTGTGGTGAAGTCTTAAGATCCTCAAGCCCAAATTCTATATCAAGAAACAAGCCTTGGTACTTATGCTATGTTGTTAGAGATACTTGAAGAAAGTAAAGAGGTTGCATGTTCTACAGGTAAATCAACAGATGATCTAAAGCTATGGACTATGTAATTTGATGGGATTTGTTCTATTTCTAGTTCAGGAGTGGGAGTTGTAATAATTTCTCCTGAAGGATGGTTATATCCTTTTGCATACCACTTGCAATTTGAATGTACAAACAATACAGTGGAATACGAGGTGCTCTTACTAGGTCTCAAAAATGCAAAGGATATGGGTATCAAACAATTGAAAGTTGAAGGTGATGCAGAGCTAGTTGTGAAGCAGGTTAGAGACCAATTCAGAGTAAAAGCGGATCATCTCCAACATTACATAAATAGGGTGTGGAATGCAATAGAATGGTTTGAAGCATTTGATATCAAGTACATTCCATGTCTAGATAGTAGTAAAACAGATGCCCTTGCGATATTATCTTCACTCCTCAAGCCACATTCTGAATTTCATCAAAACACATTTGATATTGAGCTTATATACAGGTCGGTTGTACCTGATAACTGTGATAATTGGAAAGTATTTGATGACGATGACCACATTAAGGAATTTCTTGTTATGGGAGATAATTTCAAAGAATTTTTATTTGAGGGAAGTTCATTTTCTTTCATAGAAATGGTAATAGAAGTATCTGATGTGCCAAAAGTTGTTGAAGATAAAGGAAATTTAGAAAAAGCCAGAAACAAGCATTATCTAGTTGAAGGGTAATAAAATTCCCAAGGGCTTGGTGTCCTTGGAGAATATTTTTGACAGGCATGACTGATATAGTCAAGGCAAAAGAACTCAAGAGATAGGACCTCTGCTGAGTATCATCAAGTAAATATTTTCACAAATAACAAGCCCCGACTTGTTAATTTGGGTACATGTTGCACTACAAAGGAAAGTGAGAAGTTTATGTCTTTGTTCATACAATACTAAGATGTATTCGCCTGGTCCTACAAAGACTTGAAAGTTTTCACACCAAGAGAATTGTCTCATACAATTTCTCTTAAAGTTGAAGCGAAGCCCTTCAGGAAAAAACAAAGACACTACAATCCATGAATACAAGATACCATCTATGTGGAAATACAAAAGATGGTGGATGCCAAAATTATCTTTCCAATTCATCATTCCACCTGGGTGTCTAAGATAGTTCCTGTATGAAAGAAAAATGGAGAAATCAAAATTTGTGTATATTTCAGGAACTTGAATCAATCTTCCCTCAAGGATAATTATCCTTTGCCAATCATGGAGCATACCTTGCAGATGGTTACCAGTTTGGAGATGTCCTTATTGGATGGTTTTTCTGTTTACAATTAGATTACAGTGGCTAAAGAAGATTAGTACAAGAAGACGTTCACTACCTCATGGGGTACATTTTCATATGAAAGAATGCCCTTTGGCCTCATCAATGTCAGTGCTACATTTAAAAGAGCCATGGATTTGGCATTTGGAGACTTGGGGAATAAAGTAAATTTTGTCTATCTCGATGACCTTACTGTTTTCTTGAAGATACGAGATCATTTTTCACATCTAGGGAAAGTCTGAGAGATGCAGATACAATAAAATATCATTGAATCCTAAAAATTCCATCTTTGTGGTGACGGAGGGAAAGTTGCTTGGTCACATTGTCTCTAAAGAAGGAACTCGAATTGACCCAAGTTGGGTTGAGTCTATCAGAAACTTATCTCTCCCAAAAAGCAAAACTAGGGTACACTCCTTTGGAAAAATGAAGGTTTGTACCAGATTTTTTTGAATTGAAAAAAGATATTTCTTCTATGATGAAGAAGAAGTTTGTTTTCAAGTGGACAAAAGAAGGCAGTAAGGCATTCATTGCAATAAAAGAAGCTATTAACCAAGAAACAGTGCTAGCCCATCCTAAATTTGATAAGGATTTTATCCTTTATTGCTATGCATCAGAGCATAATTTGTCTGCCATACTAACACAAAAATTGAATGAAGAAACTAAGTCTCCAATAGCTTTCATGAGCAACAGTTTCAAGGATAGTGAGTCATGATACTCTCAGATTGAAAAGAATGCATATGCAGTGGTCTAAGCTATAAAGAATTTTAGATTTTACATCTTGAATTCCCACACAATTGTATATGTCACTGATCCAACAATTAAAAGTGTGTTAACGCAATAGATGGGCACAAAGAGAAGAAACTGTGTTGCAAGAGTGCAAGAGTATGATTTGGAGATCAAGCTGACCCAACTTGTTCGTGGGAGAGGTCTTTGTCAGTTGATGGAAAGGGATGGTGATAAGAAGCTCCAAGGAAAAGGTGTACCAAAACTTGAACCTGAAGATAAAGAGGATCTTCCTATGGTCCTACTAGTTGAATCTATGGGAGAATGGTTTACTGAGATATGGTATTACCTGACTTCTGGTGAATGTCCAAGACACCTGGATAAGCAACAAAAGAGAACACTAAAACTGAAAGCACATAACTATGTGCTTATGAACAACATTCTATACAAGTGAGGGCTTGATGGAACATTTTTATTATGCGTCAACAAAGACCAACAACGATGTTTGTTGGAAGCTTTCCATAGTCAAGCATGCGATGGCTACTTTTCATCAAGGGTTACAACATTCAAAATTTTATGATCACAGTTCTTTTGGGTGACTATATTTTGCAATGCATATGAATGGGGGCACAAATGTCAATTGTGTCAGTGATTTGTTGGCAAGATGAAGTTGGAAGCCATTCCTCTCAGGCTAGTTGTTATTGACGCTCCATTTCAACAATGGGGTTTGGATTTTGTATGTCCTATCAACCCACATTTGAGTAAGGGACATATTTATGTCCTAACAGCCACATAGTATTTCACAAAATGGGTTGAAGCTATTCCTACTAATCAGGCTACGTCTAAGGTCGCGTGTGACTTCTTGAAGGAAAATATTGTTATGCACTTCGAGGTGCCTCAAAAAATTGTGATAGATAATGCAACATGTTTCTCATCAAAGGAGCTATTGGAGTTTTATTTTGATCATGATATCACTTTATCACATTCATCAGATTATTACCCTTAGGATAATGGACAGGTTGAGTCATCAAACAAGAACATAATCATAATCATACACACGCTATTTGATTCCAATCAACGAACTTAGAATAAGAAACTCTATGACACTCTCTGGGTAGAAAAAATTACTCCCAAGAGAGCCATTGGTACCTCACCCTTCATCATCATGTATGGTATGGAGGATATGTTACCTATCACATTGGAGTTGTCCGCCTTATAGTTGGATTTCGCAGTGGAAGATGGAGAGTTCATAGATCCAATTGAAAAGAACATCCTATACCTAACAAAGCTTCAAGAAGAAAGGGTGGAGGTGGTTGAAAAAATAACTCAGCATCAAGAGTGGGTGAAGAAATTTTTTGATAAGAAATCTCGCTAGTGATATTTTGAGGTTGGAGATCAAGTCCTGCTATGGGAGAAGAGACATGAGCCCAAGGGAATGCATGGAAAATTTGATTCCTTGTGGCTAGGGCCATTAAATATTCACGAGCTCACAGGGGAGAACACTTATATTCTCTCCTGCTTAGATGGAAGTCTCCTCCCATTACCACACAACGGGCAGTACCTGAAGCACTTCATCCCTTCGGGGGTGGAGTAAACTTTTTGTAAATAATTTTCCCTTTCTGTTTTCATGATGTGTTTCCCCTTTCCGTGATGTGACCATTATGTTGTGTTTCCCATTTCCGTAATAGTTTCATCATGTTTTAGGTGATTAGGCGTCTTGTTTTAGGTGATTTTTAGGGAAGTCCAACTTTTAGGTGATTCTAGGAAGTCCTGTCATAGGTGACTTAGGAAAGTCTTGCAATAGGTGATTAGGAAATGTTGCTGACTCTGATACCCAATGGATAAGGCATTGTTCTATGCTTAAAAATCCAGAGATTCTTTGGTTCTCCTATGCTGAAAGTATCTGACATGGTCCCCCGACAGAGCCAAATGTTGTACCCCAAATTAAAATTTTTGCTACACTTAGGCATTTTGAAGAAATGAGTAAAAGTCTTGTTAAAAATGTCAAAAAGGTTAAAATTGGGAATTTTCATGTCTTGTAAGAGGGTCAAAAAATCAAAATTTTCAAAATCTGATGATCTAGGTCTTCTCAGAGTGACCAAGTATACAAAATCCAGATCTTAGTTTTTCGACCCTAAATTTTACGAAATTTTTTATTTTTAGAAACTTTCTAAAAATATAACTTTTTTCTAGGTTTTTCTAGGTTTCTTCTCAAATGGATGTTGGCAAAATTTTCTAAGAATAAAAAATTTCTAAAAATAGAAAGTTTGGCTTCCAGGGTTCAAATTGATTTTGATTGGCTTAAAATACTTCCTCATTAGGTTGGTCTAGTTAGAATCATCAAAAGACCAGTTTTGCCCTAGTGGGTCTATTATGCCTTTTCAGGAGCTCCAAGGTCATTATTGGAGGTTACTCAACTTCCAGGTGTTAGATTCAAACATTCAAGCACTAAAAAAAAAGATGAGAAACGATGAACGTGAACGTAGAATGAAGAATGGAGAAGGGGTGTTATGAAAATTGAAAAATGTAAAATTTTGGCTAAGTCTGGAAAGTTCAGGCATCCCAGCTCAGTCTAGGCACCTAGATGCTCATGCCTTAGAACTTTTCCATTTTCCAATAGTCAAGGTAATGACAAACACGAGGGACAAATGAAGAAATGAAAATTTTGAAAATAAAACTATCTCTGGAGGAGATGGGCGCACTAGGTAGTCAGGGGCGCCCAACTTTTCAAGGCACCAAATGTTAGAATTAGGGTTTGTGCTCCCAGAAAATGCTACTCAAAATTTAGCAGGCTCCATAGTGAATCCATCAACACAGTCATTTGATCAGTTAGTCAACGAGAATCTTAGATTGAACAGAGAAGTCTTGGAAAATGGCAAAATCCAAATCATGAAAAATTAGAAAATAAACTAAGTTTGGTAAGCTTGGGTGCCCCAAGTAGCCAAGGGTGCCTAAGGTTTTGGAGGCTCAAATCCAACAATTAGGGTTTTCCAGATCAGTCAATCTCTTCAAAATTTTGCTAGTTTTTCATTGAATATCTTAGCTAGATCATCAGGCTTGTCAATTGCCAACAATTCAAATCGAACAAAGGGTATAACATGAAGTTTCAAGTTTGAAGGTTGAAAAAGAGCCAAAAAATTGGCTAAGGATGGAGATCTTGGGTTCCCCAGGAGGAGATAGGTGCCCAAGATTTTGGGTCATCAAATGGATGAATTAGGGTTTAACGCCTCTATTATGTTCTCTTTAGTTTTGAAGAATATCTCAAACACAATCATCAGCAAGCTCATCAAAGTTGGTAGTCATTAGATATTGAAGGTGGAGCAGAGCGATGAAATTATGCAAGATGAAAATCATAGAATATATTCTAACTCTAGAAGAGTTGGGTGTCCCAGGTAACCAGGGGTGCCCAAGCTTTTGACCTCCAAAATTCAACTTTCAGGAAATATCACTCCCAAGAGACTCCCCTCGGAATTCATCAGGCTATCCAATGAGTCCAACCATCAGTTCATTGGACCACATGATCATCCAAAAAAAAGAATTCATCAGAAGATCAAGGAAAACACAATAGTTGAAGAATGTCAAAAAATGGCTAAAACACTAGAAGCCATGGGCGCCCCAGGCAGTCAGGGGTGCCCAACATTTTGAAGGTCAAGATGATGTTTTTATCCAAAGTAGCCTCTAGGATGATCTTGTCAGATTCACTCAGGCTCCACAATGGATCAATTGGCTAGTTGACATCATCAACCTAGCACTTGGAATTCAAAGTCAAACTAAGGTCAAAATCAAGCTAAATTTAGGAAAATTCAAGAAAATGGCTAACACTTCCAAGAAGGGCATCCATGCTTTCACGCCTTAGAGAAAATTTTCAAAATTTCATCCTTCAATATAAAAAAAAAGTGTCCAAGTTCGATGCACTTGATTTAGGGTTTCACAATTCTAAATTTAGGAAATATAACAATTTTCAAACCTAAAAACTTATTTAAAGGATTCCTTTGCATTCATTCTTCACAATTTTTGCAGGTGGCGTCCAAGGCAAGAGAGAAGAAACCTAAAATTTTATTCAATTCAAGATTCAGAGGGAAAAACTTGGAGATTTTCAGAGTTCTTCATATTTTCTTGATCAGCTTACACAGAGGCTCTTTTTTCCATGCTTTATTTTTCCAAGGCATATATTTTCAGAAGGAGGAGGTCATCTTTTTCAATTTTCAGCAATCTGGGTCAGCTCAGTTCAAGATTCTCAACAATTTTGAATTTTTTTATATTTTTCAAGAACCTGATTTTCTCATGCATGTCCAAGACATCTTCAAAATTTTCAAAATTTGATCATCTAGGTCCATCTCAAATGTGATTCTGCACAAAACCCAACTCTCAACTTTTTTCAGAAAAAAATTAAAAATTAGGGTTCCAGTTTTGCAATCAGCCATCAACGATTTTAAAAAACGAGCAGTCTAGCTCTTATTGCAACGAGATTCTCTACAAAACCCATATCTCAGATTTTTTTTTGAGAAATCTACTCGTTTGAAGAAGAAAAATCAGCAAGCTAAATTTAGGGTTTTTGCAAAACTTGTCCGAACACAATCAAGTTTACAGTCAATCTTCAAGTTTTTCAGTATGGAGTACTCTCCCATCGAATTCAAGACCAAATAAGTGATATATCATGATTTCATTAAAATTGCTAAAACTGACTTGCATCATGTCAAACCAATGTTCAATTTGCATGCTTTGGAAGATGCAGATAGTGTTGCAATCAAACACCTTGTTCAATCTAGATTACTTGCAACAACATCAATTTCTGTCTCAGTGCAAAGTCTAGAGTTTGTAATTTCTTATATCAAGCATTACAACATCACAACACAAGAAATTCAAGCAGTAGATGGAAGAGTAGTTTGCAGTCTCAAGCCAAACATGATTGAAAAATGCTTTTCAATACCACCTTGGTCTGAAAACATCGTCATCTCAGTTGAAGAATGTAAAAAAGGTGTGGTATGAGCAAGAGGACAAGTATTGGAAAAGAGTTCTACAATACTCTTCCATTGAAAATTAGGGGAAGTGTCAAAAGCATAAAAGCTATGAAAGATATGCTAAAGCAAGAGGATATATTTATAAAAGGTCATCACTCTAGTTGCAAAGCCGCCGAAAGTATCAAGATTCGATAAAGTAGTCGAAGATGTGAAATATTCTAAGTTCAATTGTAGAAGGTGAAGAGATCCTGGTAAAGCGGAATTTTGATATAGATAGTATTGATGCTCCTTATAGAGATACAATTTCTAGCTTTTTGGTGGGAAGAGTTGAGATTTAAAGCATCAACTTTCTCCTAGCTTTCTTTCCATTCTTATCTCGCACTTTCTTTCTATTCTTGTCTCATGCTTATCCATTCTTTGTAGAATAAATAAATCAAGATGTAATAGTTGACACTTTCCCCCTTTTTTTTTGCTTTCATAGGTTGTTAGATGCTTATCTTATTTTAGTTTAAAAAATAAAGCTTGCATGTTGGCAAGTCTTAGTTATAAAAGGAAGGAGATTTTAGGGTTCCCTAATCCTTTGCTTGTGTATAAATAAGGGCAGTTGCCCATTTTTCTTTAACGGTTATTGTGATAGCTAATTGTTGAGCCTATTTTGCCTACATGTTGTTGTTCAATTTCAGTTCACTTAGTGTAAGAGCAAGCTTCTATGCCTCTTTTAGTTGCAAGTTATTGTTCAGTTCTTGTGTCTTCTGTCAATGTATTTTGGTTTATCGCTAAGCTGTAAGCTTATTTTGCTACAATCTTGTTGTCCCAAAAGTGTAATCTTTGTTACTTGAAATTTGAGAAAATGAATCTTATGCCTCATTTGCTTTGATCTACTATCTCAGGTTTCCGTTTCATGTGTTATGCTTATATGATCTCTATTTCAATTTTCATTGAAAGTATAGTAGATGTGCGTTGGAATAAAGTTTATTTAAGTATTTATGTCAAAGAATCATTCCTTGTTCATTTATAACTCTCAAGCTCTGCATTTACTTGAGTGGTTAGAAACATCATTAGAGTAGGCTTAGTCGTAGTTGAAATTCAAAAGAGAAAATCTTAGCTATGACGTTTGAGTTTTATAACCTTGTGCTCTTAGTTGAACAAAAAGATTGGAAAATGAGTTTTAATTTACTTTCTTTAAGCAACATCAGTAAAGAGGGAGCTTCCCCTCCTAATTCGAAGAGCATTTTATCTGTGCATACTTGTCCATTTCTAATTCACATGCCAGAGATGCAAATTGAAACGCCAATAAAGAGTATTCAAGAGCAAGTCAAGAGTAGCCATTAAAGGATTTATTGCAGCAATTCAAGATCCAACATCATGTCAAATATTATGTGAGTCCATGTTTATTCATGTTATCATTATTTTGTGAAGGCTAACACTTGTTGTAGGTCTCAAAATAAATTCAAGCATTCAAGCAAGATCCAAGACCTTGAGGTGATGTGTATGACTTGAGTACTTCAAGGAAACCATTGAAGGATGGTGAGTTACAACACTTTGTGAATTCATCATTCCTTCCTATCATTTATCCATTTATCATTGACATTTCCTGATCCGGTGGACATTTTTCAGTGGAAATGGAAGTGTCTCGTTTTTCTCCAAAATCTGCACCATCAGAAAGAGCTCAGCGTCCTGGTTCCAACGCAACTCGAACGGAGCAAAAAGGAGTCCGTTTGCACGAGTTATGGCCAGTCAAACCTTCGGTCAAACTGGGAACAGAGGGCGTCCAGAAGCCAAAAAAATGATTGTTTCGGAAAACTACGGAAGTAGCGTCAAGTCGTAGAGCTCGTCGAGACGATTCCGGCAACGTTCGTTTCGTCGAAATCCGACATCGGAGGCTCAATTTATCAGCGGTCAAAGTTTTAGTTGACTTGGTGGACTTGAAGGTAGTGATGACGTCATCATCCGTACAGTGGACGTCAGCATGATGTACGAAATCCGAAGTGGACCAATCGGAAGTTGACACATGGCAGTCAGTACGGTCCGTACATGTCGACGTGGCGTGATGATGTGGCAGGTGACGTCAGCAAGGTCAACGAATCGGGCGTTGACACGTGTCCTTCGTACACATCGTCAGCATTTGCGTGGCACAGGTGGCAGTGACGTGTTTTTGTCAGCCAGTCAGATTCTGCCACGTGGCAGTACATTCAGCGTCTATGTGGAGGTCGAGTCAGATTGTCCAGCGAGTCATATGGTGACACGTGGACGCAGAGTCAGCAATGACGTGGCTTGATCAGCGAATTAGCATTCGACACGTGGCATCGCAGAGGCATCATCGTCAGCTTACAAGTCATCGGGTCCAGCGAGTTACAGGGTGACACGTGTCCTCATTCACCGCGATCTGGGGGTCGATAATTCGTTTGGTTGTTTGTTATAAAAGATTTTGGATTCGTTGGAGTCGAACCTCCAACCAAGTCTGACCGAGATTCCCGGCTCGCCGTTGCACTAGAGTCCGCGGGTTATACCACCTTGGTCTGAAAACATCGTCATCTCAGTTGAAGAATGTAAAAAAGGTGTGGTATGAGCAAGAGGACAAGTATTGGAAAAGAGTTCTACAATACTCTTCCATTGAAAATTAGGGGAAGTGTCAAAAGCATAAAAGCTATGAAAGATATGCTAAAGCAAGAGGATATATTTATAAAAGGTCATCACTCTAGTTGCAAAGCCGCCGAAAGTATCAAGATTCGATAAAGTAGTCGAAGATGTGAAATATTCTAAGTTCAATTGTAGAAGGTGAAGAGATCCTGGTAAAGCGGAATTTTGATATAGATAGTATTGATGCTCCTTATAGAGATACAATTTCTAGCTTTTTGGTGGGAAGAGTTGAGATTTAAAGCATCAACTTTCTCCTAGCTTTCTTTCCATTCTTATCTCGCACTTTCTTTCTATTCTTGTCTCATGCTTATCCATTCTTTGTAGAATAAATAAATCAAGATGTAATAGTTGACACTTTCCCCCTTTTTTTTTGCTTTCATAGGTTGTTAGATGCTTATCTTATTTTAGTTTAAAAAATAAAGCTTGCATGTTGGCAAGTCTTAGTTATAAAAGGAAGGAGATTTTAGGGTTCCCTAATCCTTTGCTTGTGTATAAATAAGGGCAGTTGCCCATTTTTCTTTAACGGTTATTGTGATAGCTAATTGTTGAGCCTATTTTGCCTACATGTTGTTGTTCAATTTCAGTTCACTTAGTGTAAGAGCAAGCTTCTATGCCTCTTTTAGTTGCAAGTTATTGTTCAGTTCTTGTGTCTTCTGTCAATGTATTTTGGTTTATCGCTAAGCTGTAAGCTTATTTTGCTACAATCTTGTTGTCCCAAAAGTGTAATCTTTGTTACTTGAAATTTGAGAAAATGAATCTTATGCCTCATTTGCTTTGATCTACTATCTCAGGTTTCCGTTTCATGTGTTATGCTTATATGATCTCTATTTCAATTTTCATTGAAAGTATAGTAGATGTGCGTTGGAATAAAGTTTATTTAAGTATTTATGTCAAAGAATCATTCCTTGTTCATTTATAACTCTCAAGCTCTGCATTTACTTGAGTGGTTAGAAACATCATTAGAGTAGGCTTAGTCGTAGTTGAAATTCAAAAGAGAAAATCTTAGCTATGACGTTTGAGTTTTATAACCTTGTGCTCTTAGTTGAACAAAAAGATTGGAAAATGAGTTTTAATTTACTTTCTTTAAGCAACATCAGTAAAGAGGGAGCTTCCCCTCCTAATTCGAAGAGCATTTTATCTGTGCATACTTGTCCATTTCTAATTCACATGCCAGAGATGCAAATTGAAACGCCAATAAAGAGTATTCAAGAGCAAGTCAAGAGTAGCCATTAAAGGATTTATTGCAGCAATTCAAGATCCAACATCATGTCAAATATTATGTGAGTCCATGTTTATTCATGTTATCATTATTTTGTGAAGGCTAACACTTGTTGTAGGTCTCAAAATAAATTCAAGCATTCAAGCAAGATCCAAGACCTTGAGGTGATGTGTATGACTTGAGTACTTCAAGGAAACCATTGAAGGATGGTGAGTTACAACACTTTGTGAATTCATCATTCCTTCCTATCATTTATCCATTTATCATTGACATTTCCTGATCCGGTGGACATTTTTCAGTGGAAATGGAAGTGTCTCGTTTTTCTCCAAAATCTGCACCATCAGAAAGAGCTCAGCGTCCTGGTTCCAACGCAACTCGAACGGAGCAAAAAGGAGTCCGTTTGCACGAGTTATGGCCAGTCAAACCTTCGGTCAAACTGGGAACAGAGGGCGTCCAGGAAGCCAAAAAAATGATTGTTTCGGAAAACGACGGAAGTAGCGTCAAGTCGTAGAGCTCGTCGAGACAATTCCGGCAACGTTCGTTTCGTCGAAATCCGACATCGGAGGCTCAATTTATCAGCGGTCAAAGTTTTAGTTGACTTGGTGGACTTGAAGGTAGTGATGACGTCATCATCCGTACAGTGGACGTCAGCATGATGTACGAAATCCGAAGTGGACCAATCGGAAGTTGACACATGGCAGTCAGTACGGTCCGTACATGTCGACGTGGCGTGATGATGTGGCAGGTGACGTCAGCAAGGTCAACGAATCGGGCGTTGACACGTGTCCTTCGTACACATCGTCAGCATTTGCGTGGCACAGGTGGCAGTGACGTGTTTTTGTCAGCCAGTCAGATTCTGCCATGTGGCAGTACATTCAGCGTCTATGTGGAGGTCGAGTCAGATTGTCCAGCGAGTCATATGGTGACACGTGGACGCAGAGTCAGCAATGACGTGGCTTGATCAGCGAATTAGCATTCGACACGTGGCATCGCAGAGGCATCATCGTCAGCTTACAAGTCATCGGGTCCAGCGAGTTACAGGGCGACACGTGTCCTCATTCACCGCGATCTGGGGGTCGATAATTCGTTTGGTTGTTTGTTATAAAAGATTTTGGATTCGTTGGAGTCGAACCTCCAACCAAGTCTGACCGAGATTCCCGGCTCGCCGTTGCACTAGAGTCCGCGGGTTATACCACCTTGGTCTGAAAACATCGTCATCTCAGTTGAAGAATGTAAAAAAGGTGTGGTATGAGCAAGAGGACAAGTATTGGAAAAGAGTTCTACAATACTCTTCCATTGAAAATTAGGGGAAGTGTCAAAAGCATAAAAGCTATGAAAGATATGCTAAAGCAAGAGGATATATTTATAAAAGGTCATCACTCTAGTTGCAAAGCCGCCGAAAGTATCAAGATTCGATAAAGTAGTCGAAGATGTGAAATATTCTAAGTTCAATTGTAGAAGGTGAAGAGATCCTGGTAAAGCGGAATTTTGATATAGATAGTATTGATGCTCCTTATAGAGATACAATTTCTAGCTTTTTGGTGGGAAGAGTTGAGATTTAAAGCATCAACTTTCTCCTAGCTTTCTTTCCATTCTTATCTCGCACTTTCTTTCTATTCTTGTCTCATGCTTATCCATTCTTTGTAGAATAAATAAATCAAGATGTAATAGTTGACACTTTCCCCCTTTTTTTTTGCTTTCATAGGTTGTTAGATGCTTATCTTATTTTAGTTTAAAAAATAAAGCTTGCATGTTGGCAAGTCTTAGTTATAAAAGGAAGGAGATTTTAGGGTTCCCTAATCCTTTGCTTGTGTATAAATAAGGGCAGTTGCCCATTTTTCTTTAACGGTTATTGTGATAGCTAATTGTTGAGCCTATTTTGCCTACATGTTGTTGTTCAATTTCAGTTCACTTAGTGTAAGAGCAAGCTTCTATGCCTCTTTTAGTTGCAAGTTATTGTTCAGTTCTTGTGTCTTCTGTCAATGTATTTTGGTTTATCGCTAAGCTGTAAGCTTATTTTGCTACAATCTTGTTGTCCCAAAAGTGTAATCTTTGTTACTTGAAATTTGAGAAAATGAATCTTATGCCTCATTTGCTTTGATCTACTATCTCAGGTTTCCGTTTCATGTGTTATGCTTATATGATCTCTATTTCAATTTTCATTGAAAGTATAGTAGATGTGCGTTGGAATAAAGTTTATTTAAGTATTTATGTCAAAGAATCATTCCTTGTTCATTTATAACTCTCAAGCTCTGCATTTACTTGAGTGGTTAGAAACATCATTAGAGTAGGCTTAGTCGTAGTTGAAATTCAAAAGAGAAAATCTTAGCTATGACGTTTGAGTTTTATAACCTTGTGCTCTTAGTTGAACAAAAAGATTGGAAAATGAGTTTTAATTTACTTTCTTTAAGCAACATCAGTAAAGAGGGAGCTTCCCCTCCTAATTCGAAGAGCATTTTATCTGTGCATACTTGTCCATTTCTAATTCACATGCCAGAGATGCAAATTGAAACGCCAATAAAGAGTATTCAAGAGCAAGTCAAGAGTAGCCATTAAAGGATTTATTGCAGCAATTCAAGATCCAACATCATGTCAAATATTATGTGAGTCCATGTTTATTCATGTTATCATTATTTTGTGAAGGCTAACACTTGTTGTAGGTCTCAAAATAAATTCAAGCATTCAAGCAAGATCCAAGACCTTGAGGTGATGTGTATGACTTGAGTACTTCAAGGAAACCATTGAAGGATGGTGAGTTACAACACTTTGTGAATTCATCATTCCTTCCTATCATTTATCCATTTATCATTGACATTTCCTGATCCGGTGGACATTTTTCAGTGGAAATGGAAGTGTCTCGTTTTTCTCCAAAATCTGCACCATCAGAAAGAGCTCAGCGTCCTGGTTCCAACGCAACTCGAACGGAGCAAAAAGGAGTCCGTTTGCACGAGTTATGGCCAGTCAAACCTTCGGTCAAACTGGGAACAGAGGGCGTCCAGGAAGCCAAAAAAATGATTGTTTCGGAAAACTACGGAAGTAGCGTCAAGTCGTAGAGCTCGTCGAGACGATTCCGGCAACGTTCGTTTCGTCGAAATCCGACATCGGAGGCTCAATTTATCAGCGGTCAAAGTTTTAGTTGACTTGGTGGACTTGAAGGTAGTGATGACGTCATCATCCGTACAGTGGACGTCAGCATGATGTACGAAATCCGAAGTGGACCAATCGGAAGTTGACACATGGCAGTCGTACGGTCCGTACATGTCGACGTGGCGTGATGATGTGGCAGGTGACGTCAGCAAGGTCAACGAATCGGGCGTTGACACGTGTCCTTCGTACACATCGTCAGCATTTGCGTGGCACAGGTGGCAGTGACGTGTTTTTGTCAGCCAGTCAGATTCTGCCACGTGGCAGTACATTCAGCGTCTATGTGGAGGTCGAGTCAGATTGTCCAGCGAGTCATATGGTGACACGTGGACGCAGAGTCAGCAATGACGTGGCTTGATCAGCGAATTAGCATTCGACACGTGGCATCGCAGAGGCATCATCGTCAGCTTACAAGTCATCGGGTCCAGCGAGTTACAGGGCGACACGTGTCCTCATTCACCGCGATCTGGGGGTCGATAATTCGTTTGGTTGTTTGTTATAAAAGATTTTGGATTCGTTGGAGTCGAACCTCCAACCAAGTCTGACCGAGATTCCCGGCTCGCCGTTGCACTAGAGTCCGCGGGTTATACCATGTATAGTTAGCGGTTCCTTTTGTTATTTATCCGTTTGGGATTCGCAAAAACAAACCAACGGCCGGTGGTTTGAACCCGCAACCACCGGCCCACTAAAAGGTTATGCCACCGTTAGCCCATTCGAAAGTTATGAAGTATGTGTGGCTCGGTTTCATCTTGTTAGATTTCCAAAGACCGAATACCTATAATTTGAAAACAAACTCCCTAATCCAAAAATTAAAACAAACAATAATCTTTTTTTAAGATTAAATCAAAACCACCCTAAACAATGAAAACCCGAGAAAGGCTTGAAATAAGATTTTATTAAATTTTGAGGGGTGGTTAAGTTATAAGGGGGATTTTTATGTGTAAAAGGCAGATTTTTATGTATTTTGGAGAGATAAGGTGGATTTGGAGAATATTTTCAAATCAATTGGTTGAGGGCCAATTTGAGAAAATTATTTGTATAAAAAGGGGGCTTGAGGTGAGGATTGGAATCAAGTTTTTTTTCAGGTGATGAAGTCTTGACGCTGAGGCAACACGGAAGAGAGGGGTCTTGTTGAAGAATTTTCAAGCCATTGTTGAATGTCGGAGCCCTGTTATGCTGCCGAATTGATGGTCTTGGTGCATCATTTGTAATCGATTTTGGAGTTAATCGGATCGGTCTCTCTATTGGAGTGGACCCAGAGACGTAGTCACATTCTGTGACGAACTCCGTTATCAACTGTTTGCACTTCTCTTCTTCTCTCTCTTTCTGTCTCTAATTTCCTTTCTTTCTGTTATAATCACCTTGTTAATTCTTTCATTATGTTATTTCCTTAAGTTAATTTTGATTTAATTAACTTGAAATAATCATTGTAAAGCATTGTAAAAGTTAAACATTTAAATACTGCAATCTAGTCTAGATCCTATACAGATCATTTCCATTGTGGAAAGGGAAACACTAACATAGGATTTGACCAAGGCAAGCCCCTAAAATGACACAACATTTCCTCTCTTTGTGAATGTTCAGATTTTAGGTATTCTGAAGATCAAAGGAAGTTTGAAGAAACTTTATTGATTGTTTCATTTGAAACCTTAGGCCTTGACAACTAACAAAACTCAATTTTGGAAATATCTAACAGTGATCCGACAAGTTTGCAGATGAGAAATGGAAGTGCAGATCCAACATCACAGGACTATGAAAATAGATCAAAAAAAAAAGACCTACTAGGAAAGTGGTGCCCCAAGAGGAAACATTCTTGAAAATTAAGCTTGAATTTGTACCACAGGTGCACAGTGTCCTCCCCTTTCTATTTTTGTTGTCTAATTTTCTCTATGATATTTTGGATCTATTATTTTTGTGTTAAAGTGGTTATTTGCATCATTAGGACAATTAGATCATTGCATATCATTAGGATATTTCTAGATTTGGTTAAGGGCTGGTTGACTCACCTATTAGGTTGTAAGTCAATCACATACCTTGTACAAATCCATCAAACCCTCGTTCTTTCTTTTCATTTCAATCCCTATACACAAGATCTCCCCATTATTAATGAAACTAGGGAAAAGTGTGGGACCCTAAGGTTTTAGGTTCCCCTTTTTCTTGCATTTCATCTGGTACTACTGTAATGCAGAACAAGTGTGTACTAGGTAACTCTTCTTAGTATATATCTAGTTCTTCACTGGTTTCAATCTTTGATAGGTAATCTGGTCCTTGGTTGTTCTTTCTAGGTTTTACCATTATTTTAAAATTGGATTCTTGGAATAGTAATAGCCATATAGATATCTAACCATGAGATACCAATTTGTTGAGTAGGTATTTAAGGGTTTCATGTTCTATGAAGAAGGTAAAAGGGGTGGATGGTAAATAATGATGATACTTTTGTAGGGCGTATACCATTGCTAGTGCTTCTCTTTCAATGGTGGTGTAATTCTTCTCTACTGTTGATAATTTCCTACTAGAAAATGCTATAGGATAATCTTTATTCCCCTTTGGTTGGGTGAGAACTACCCCTATTTCTATTCTAGAGGCATCAACATGAACATGGAAGGGATTGTTCCAATATAGAAAGATGAGGATTGGTTCCTCTACAACTTTTTTCTTTAAAGTATTAAAGGCCTTTTGGGATTCCTAGTTTCATTTGATGCTTCATCCTGTTTTCTTTTTTAGAAGGTCTTCTAGTGGGGTTGCAACTCCAACATAACCCTTGATGAATTTCCTGTGATACCCCATGCATCCTAAAAATTTCTTGACTTTCAGAGCGTTCTTTGGTGGTGACAGATTTATGATTAGGGCTACTTTCATTGGGTTTGTCCTTCTTTGCATATTATGTGGCCTACGAGTGTCCCATATGGTATAAAAAATGAGCATTTCTTTAGGTTTAGTGAAATATGCATGCTTCTACACTGGTTTAGCATCATTCGAAGAATTTGAACATGGTATTTCACCAGGCCATAAACTATCCAATCATCTAAGTAGACTTCAAGAAAATCATGAATAAAGTCTTTGAAAGTAATACTCTTATTCGGTTGAATAAATTCAAAGCATTCTTTAATCCAAATAGCATTACTGTGCACATATATGATCCCCATTCGGTAGAAAAAGTTGTTTTGGGTTGATCCTCTTCCTTGATCTTCACTTGTTGGTATTCGGAAAATCCATCTGTGAATGAATAAATCTCCCTTCCAACTACCAATTCTATTATTTTCTTTGTGAATGGTGTGGGAAATGGGTCATGTATGCATGCTTTTTTGAGTTCTCGAAATTTGATACACACCCTTATTTATCTAATCTTTTTGTTTTGTACTACCATTGGGCTTATCCATTCTGCATCTTCTACCAGTTTGATTATCCCAATGACCAACATATTTTCTATTTCAATTTTTACTTTCTTTTTCATGTTAGGATTTAATCTATATGGTAACTTCTAGACTGGTTTGGAACCTTCTTTGAGTTGGATCTTCATAACTCCCATTTCCTCTTTGATCCCTTTCATCTCAGTAAAACTCCGGGGAAATAGATCTTGGAAGTTGGTTAGTGTTTCAATCATTTGTGCAAACACCTTTGCATCCCAATAATCTCCTGAATATGTGAGTTTAGGATCGCCTTCTACCACAATGTTTGTTTCTTTCAGTTTAGTTGGTCCATTGTAGTATTTTTTTTTTTGGGGTGGTAGTTTCTCCTATTTCTCTCTCCCCTTGACCAATTTCTATATCCCGTGTTTATTCTTCCTCATCATCCTGCACTGCACAACAGTGTTTTCCTAATCTGGACACCTCCTATTATGTCCAATCCTTGTATTCATATGTTTCTTCTTCCTTTTATGGTGTGGAATGGGGTTGTGGTACCAGTGTTTCCTCTTCTTCCATTGGGCTAAAGATAATTCCCTTTATTTTCTTGAGTGTAGTTTGTATATGTGGGTTGTTACTGAAAAGTGAAAAGGTTTGGATGAAGTTTGTGGCTAATTTTATCCATGTTCTGATTTCTTCAATTCTCTCCTAATCAATATACCAAGTTCTTTCCACCTAGAACAATTTCTAGTAGAGTAGTTGAATATATAATCGATCATTGTACTCATAGTTTCTATCCTAGCAATATCTATGTATGTCTAGGTGCTTTTTTGATGGAATGTCATCTTCATAGGGATGTATTCCATCGTAATCTCCTACCTCTGGTAGAAATTTTGCATTTAACAATGTCTTAAATGTGTTCCATTTCTTTATGGTTTGCTTGTGTGTGTTATACTAGCACGCGATAGTGTAGGTAAGAGTATGCGGCAGTCTGGCCAATCTAATTGTTTCATTGGGGATGATTCTCTCAATTTGGGGTATATAGGGTATTAGTTCACCTACTCCAAAATATTTGGGAAAGTTAGCCTGAATGCTCTCCTGAGAAATATGACAGATCATGCGAGAGTCCTCTTTATTACTCTTTTCTCCCTTCCTAGCGATTTCACACATGTCTTACACTACACTACCTTGTTCTGGTTGGGTTTTCCTTATCATGAATATTCTATGGAAGCCAAAAAATATTTGAGAATACAATTCTTGGTTATCTTGTATCCATGCTTCTAACACCACTTTGCTATTAGTAATTCCTTTAGTGTCTTCTACTTCTAGTTCTCCCTCTAAATTAGGTTCTTCTTGAGTTTCATCGACTGGTATGGTTATGGTGTTTATTTTTTGGTCATTATCCTCATACTCTTTTGTATTTACCTCTTCTATATAAGGTCCTTTGTGCTTCTTCTCTAGGGGTATATTGACCACTCTTTTATCATCTAAGAAGGATATTTCCTCCTTTCGGGTATTTATGATTCCTTAGGTATTAACAAACCATCTTAGCCCTAATAATGCATCAAATGAGTTAAATGTATCCTTTGTAGTGATTGCCTCATAGTCTACAGATTGTTTCACCCCATTTACATTAACTTCCACACTTCCCCAGGTACCCATTGCTTTCATTCCGGTACCATCCACAAAACTAATGTTGTAGGGAGTTGGTTCTAATGCTAGTCTACTCAGAAATTCCCATATTATTTTTGGGATTAGATTCACATTTGAGCCTAGATCGACCATTACTTTTAGGATCTTCTTTTGGTGAATCTAGAGTTCGATCATGATAGGTCTCATTTTCTAATGTTTTCCCACAATTTTCACTTGTGGTATGTTTCTCTTGTTTTGATACTTACAAAATTTACTTAGTTTGGTGATCAAGTCATGCCATCCTACTAATTTTGCAAATTGTTTAAGAGCTTTTCGTTCTTGTCCATAAAGTAGTTGCTTTGTTCTTCCTCTCTTTCTTGCTCTTGTTCGAGAATTCTTCTAGTATGCTCAACTATTTGATCATGTTCCTTTGTGGTACAAAATGTCCCTTCTTCCTCAAAGCTCTCCTCTTCTTTTGTGGTTGCTGCATTTGTTTTCCCAATATCTGTGCCTTGTCGGGTTACTATTGCGACTTTACCCTTTTCCTTGGGTCTATCATCTTAGAAGTGTTCTTCCTTGGTGAATCTAGAGTTTGATTATGATAGGTATCATTTTCCAATGTTTTCCCATAGTTTTGACTTGCGGTATGTTTCTCTTGTTCCAATACTTACTAAATTTCCTTAGTTTGGTGATCAGGTCATGCTATCCTACTAATTTTGCAAATTGTTTAAGAGCTTTTACTTCTTGTTATGTAAGTAGTTGCTTTTTTCCTCCTCTCTTTCTTGCTCTTGTTTGAGAATTCTTCTAGTATGTTCAACTATTTGATCATGTTTTTCCTTTGTGGGGCAGAATGTCCCTTCTTCCTCAAAGCTCTTTTCTTTTGTGGTTGGCACATTTGTTTTCCCAGTATCTATGCCTTGTCGGGTTACTATTGTGAAGTTACCCTTTTTCTTGGGTCTATCCTCTCAGAAGTGTTCTTCCTTGGTGAATCTGGAGTTCGATCATGATAGGTCTCATTTTCCAAATTTTTCCCATAGTTCTGACTTGTGGTATGTTTCTCTTGTTCCAATACTTACTAAATTGCCTTAGTTTGGTGATCAAGTCATGCTATCCTACTAATTTTTCAAATTGTTTAAGAACTTTTACTTCTTGTTACGTAAAGTAGTTTCTTTGTTCCTCCTCTCTTTCTTTTTCTTGTTCAAGAATTCTTCTAGTATGTTCAACTATTTGATCATTTCGTTCCTTTGTGGGGCAGAATGTCCCTTCTTCCTCAAATATCTCCTCTTCTTCCATGGTTTCCACATTTTTTTCCCAATATCCGTGCCTTGTTAGGTTACTATCGTGAATTCACCCTTTTTCTTGGGTCTATCCTCTCGAAAGTGTTCTTCCTTGGTGTTATCTTCTTTTGTTATATATCATTTATCCTTTCTTATTTGTTGGCATAGTTTAGTTCTTTCTTCTAGGTCTTTAGGGGTTTTGCAAAGGAGTTGAGCCCCTCTTGTGGTGTTTGAATCTTGTTGCTTATCCTTTTGACCCTATGATTGTGCATTTTGATAATGTTGGAGCACTATTTCACAATTAAATGCATCATGATCTTCTTCACTGCAAAATACACATTGCTTTATCTTCTCCCCTCAACGTCCATGGAAAAGTGTCTTGGCTTACCATAGTTAAAATAGGTGGTATCAACTCTTCTTCCTTGTCTGTGTCCATGACCCCTTCCTCCCTGGTATGGGCTATTACCACTATAGGCTCTTGGACCTAGGATGGTGTTAATTGTTCTCAGGTTTTGCCATGGTGGGACCTTGTATCCGTGGTCCTAGGCATGTGATAGAAACCTAGGTGGTGATGACCCCAAAACCAACTCAAATTGATCTGACTTTTACAAGAAACCCACCCTTACAACACTATCCACTCAACCTTTCTTCAACACACACCTAGAGGCTTGTAGCCCTCCAAAACTACTTTTCTCAATATCTTTTAGAGAAGGTCATACAAAGACCTAAAATAAACCTTTTGATATCCTCTTCTAGACCTAACACATCATACCAAAAGATCCTATAAGGTTTCTTTGAGACAATGTTGAAAACCAATAGACTGCCCCTATTTTTAGGCCACCAAATAGCCCTCTTTTACAAAGGAGGTACCTCCAAAACACCTAGTTATCACCAAGACTCAATTGATAGACCTTATTTGTGATACAAAACCTCAAAATCCACTATCATTCATCAATTCCATGAGCACTATGATACTGAACCACCAAACCCTCACTTTACATGCAAAATGACAAGGGTTTATTCAAAATCCTATCACCCGGGCTAACCTAACTCAAAAAATGCATCCAAAACTTCATAAATACCTTGAAAAAACTCAAAAAATCTTTATATAGAAGGTTCCTTCAACATTTCATCAAAACCCTTCTTTAACACCCCTTTTTCACAAGGGAAACTCATTGTTCTGCCCTAGGGCATCACCCCAAATCAAATAACTTGACTCCTCTGCCTACAAAACCATGAGGAAACCTAACCTATCATATGAAAAGTAATTCCACCAAGATACAAGCCATGATAGTAGGTGGAATGACTAAAACATTATTTAAACTCCAAACAAAGCCTTCATTGGCCTTTTACAAGTGGCTCCAAAAAATTAAAGAAATCTCACTAAAATCTAAATGTTAGAATCTTAAACCAGATTCAAATGAGATCTAGTTCATGCCCCTATAAAGTAAAAGAATTTTCAAAGAATAACAAAGACTGTATGGGCCGTACAACTTCAAGAAAGTGCAAATTAACAATAAAATTGTAGAACAATGTTGTATTTTATATGAATGATTTCAATACAATCTTCTTCAACCAATTCTCGAGCCTTTTTGAGGATTTTTATACTTATTCCCTTCAGGTTCTAACCACCCAATTCCTATACCTACTTTTCAAATTCCTATGACCCTTCACGTTCCTAAAAGTTGCATTTTTTCAATTTTGCTATGACAACATTTTACATTTTCAAAACTTTTTGACACACACTATCACAAATGACTCACCTATCACCCAATTACATAGTAAATGGTCTCCATAGACTTTATTTAATGCAAGTAGACTCAAATTACCCCATAACATCCTAGACTCAACCTACTAACCATCAAATGTTCAATTTTGCAAATGATAGCTTTGGTGCTCTTGCACCAGCATGTAATGGCCCTTCCGCCAGCCCCTTCACGTATGCCATCTTCCTATCATAGTTGGGTTCCTCTTTCACCCAAAATTTGTGTGATCATAATTCTACTATTTCGTGGCTATCCCACTCTTTGCAAATGCCACAATATAGAGAAGTGGGTTTTCTCATGGTGTGGAGGTCTACCCTTAGCGCATTTGTCTTCTTTTCTCCTATCTCCATCAGACATTCATTCCAGATGTTGCCTTCTCCATCGCAATAGGAACATCATATAGTAGGCCTCTATAGACTGATTTCTTGCTTCATAAGCTCCTATCTTAATCGTAACTAGTCCATTCTAACCATAATCTTTCCATTTTGTTGTTCTCTTTTTCCTTCTCTATCCTTCTCCAAGATTGACCTGCTATCTAGCATGCTAAAGTGACCAATTTCAAATATGAGCTAAATTTTCTACCATCTAGGGCCATTATAAGTTCTACAGTTATGGTAGAAAGGAATCGTTCTCTTTTTTGTTTGTCATTTAGTGGTTCATCTAACCACTTGACCACTTCCTTGAACCTTTTGTCAAACTATAAGATGGACTCATCATCCTGCTAAGATAATTCTCTTAGCTTGCTTACTCCCTGCATTGGGAGTTTTAGGCTGTCAAATTTTTCTAGGAAGGCTTGTTTTACTTCATCCTGTGATTTATTGTTTTGGGGGTATGCTTTTTGATACCATTTTAGTGGTTCTTCTCTTAAAGAATTGATGAAATAAAAAAAATTATACTTTCTCTTTTTTCATTATGACTTTTCCATATGGTTTCTAATAGGAAAAAAAGTTCTGCAACATTGTTAGTGTCCCTTTCAAAGACTGGAATTTTTCTCATTGTGTCATGCCTTCTTTTGATGAGCCTTCTTCCATCCTTTCTATCCTTTTGTAGTTGTTTTGTTCTTCCATGATCCTCCACTCAATGGATTGGTTGTTACCTTCTATGATGTCCCAATTTACCGTATATGTTGTCCATAATTTGGGTTTTCTACCTTCTATCTCTTCATCTGTCTCTATATGTGTTATATTTGGCCTAAGGGGTGAATCCGGGTCTGAGGGTGACATCTGTTCTTTGTACCTTTTCATTTGTGACTCTGCCTTTCCATTGGTGAGTGAACTTATCTTATGTTTAGTTAACAAATCCTTAGGGTTAGGTTCCACCACTTTTTCCCTCTATTATTTTGTAGTATATTTGGCTTTTGGTTCTTTCCCTCTTCCTTTCCTATTCTTATATATACCCACATTGATGCGCTCAACAATGCCCTTCTTGGTGCGCTCCACTCATTTCTTTAGGATTTCCTCTTCCATTTTTCTTGCTTGTTCTTTCTCTCTTCTTTCTATTTCCCTCTTATGGTACCTTTCTTCTCTTTCTTGGGTTTTTAATAGTTTTCTTTCTTTCACATTTATTTCCATCTCTAAATTGATGATGCATTCCATAGTGCTTGAGATTCCCATACACCATAAACAAACTATCATAGATACTACAATCCACATATACAAATATTTGTAAGATATTGAATGCTTCTTTCAATTTTTTTTCTCTACAAAGGATATATATGTTTGTTCATTTTTATCTTCTTCTTCTTGGGGACATAATATTTTTGTTGTCCAAAAATGATTAATTTCGTCAAACCTAAAATATTTGAACCTTATTTCTTTTATAAGGAAATTAAGATCAAAATTTATCGCTCAAGAGATTGTGGAAGGTCATAAATCTTGCCACTAGTTTTTGGGAGAGCCGTGAGGGCAAGGAAACAAAGGGTGCATGCATTAAAGGAGGTCATTTCATTTATAAATAATAGTTTTCATAGAAATAGAAGGTAAAAGTCGTGTGATTGTAAACAAAAAAAAATCATTCTTTGCAAATGAAGATCCTACAATAATGTACTTGAATTGTCTGAAGATCATGTGCAAGGTAGAGATGTTGGCATTTTGTATGAGAAACCTTCATCTTTTTCGATTAATATCTAGTTGCACCTCTGCAACCCATGGCCATATGATTAATAACAATGAAACCAAACATAAAGCTTTCAACATATTTTTTGCTTCAAATTCTATTTAGACTATCACATTAATAGTTTTCTTTACAATATTTTGAGGTTTCTTGATGTACTGCATTTTATAGTACTTGTCGACCAAAAAAATAGTGTGAAAGAAAAAATAGGATTGGCATGAATCTCTGCCAACTTATCCATATCAAATGTTTTATCTGGAAATACCTCCATAGGACAATCGACAGGGAATTTCATACCAACTTTAGAAGCCCAAAAATCCTTAAGAAATAGTTGGATACTAGCAATGCCTATGTCATCAGTAAGTCATAGCTGGTAGATTAAGGCCAGTCAAATCAACATAATTGACAAAATCATTAAGATTATATTAGAAAATTTATTAATGTAAAATTTTAAATAATGTTTTGATAGGATCACTAAGAGAGAAGACCCTCACCTAAATGCATGATCTTGTTTAGTCATACTATTACACCATTTTAAGGCAATCTCCACTATTTTTTTGCTGTGCAAACATATCATTGAATCTATCATCAAGATATTTTCAGCAATTTTGATTATTTTCATGGCACCATACCATGTTGTGATCTATCATGTCACGGAGTTTATGAATTTAAATAGGTTGAACATGACATTTTAAGAATAAAAAAATACTTTCAACATCTAGCTTAGTATTAAATATTGTGAACCTTATAATATTAATATCATGGCTCATATTTCAACATAGAAGTTGTGAAATAGTTATAAAATCCTACTTCACTCATTTCCCCCTTCTTTAAAAAATCTCTTCATAAGATAAATAATGTAGTAGTTCACTTTAGAATTAATTATGGGAATGATAATTAAAGCCTAAGTCTTTCCCTTAAGAGGTTTGTGGTATTCTACCCACTCTTTCCTCATATAAACATGTGTATACACATTGTTATCACAAGAATGTAAGATGTTCCTATATAATGTTTAATGACAAGCAAGTCTTCAAATTCATATAATCTAATTGTCATGCAGTATCTTAATATAGCTTTTCCCACTTAATCATTTGTGTGTCTTTACAAATTTAGATATTAGTGCTCAAATTCCATAGTTATTAAGCCTCTTTGACTCTTGTCCACACTTTTTGCATTTATAGAATAGTCATTTTTTGATAGCTATATTCTTTACATAAGTCTATTTTAATTTGCATTGTGGGCCCATAACCCACAAGTTCTAGGACCATCTTCACCTCTTAAAACTTGGAAAAATATGATGTTTTTTAAATGAATAAGGTGGAATAAAGAATACTTTTTTAGATATGAAAACTATCTTAGTGTCACACATGGGGACATGCCAATTTTTTTACAGGGGGAGAGGCAACCTCTGAATTTTTTTGATTTGAAATTTGAACAAAAATAATTTAGGAGTTCTATAATTAGTGTCACACATGGGGAGATGCCAATTTTTTTTACATATTAGTGTAAACCTATATAATTTAGGAGTTCTATAAAGTGTTCAATGCATGTTAATAGTTTTCTATCATTGTTAAGTGTAGTGAAGGGGGATTCACTACTCACGAGTTCTCTTCATTCAAAGAGCCTCACAGGGAAAACTACCCTAAACTACCTCAAGGAACAATGTGAAAGTTTTAGAATCGAAAAGAGTAAATCACATAGATTTTCTAGATAAATTGACAAGCTCTCGGACAAAGGACAACAATGCGGAATACATATGAAAACATGGCACACTGGCATCCTTGAGATGCATTGGCATCTCGTACAAACTAGAAAGTGAGATTATCATAGGAAATGAAAAAGTGACCACTTCTATTCTAATTGCTAAGGGCTTCTAGAATATAGGAAAGTAACATAAAGTGATAGAACTGAAGTGAAGTAGAAATGATAGAGATAAGGAGAAGAAAGGAAATGGTCACAACCACGCAAGTGATGAAGCCTCTAGTAAAATGAATGTCTTCAAAACCTACATGTGTAATATCTAGAGAAATTGTTGGAGCTATATAGGGGTCTGCCTCAGTCAAACCCCCGTTTTGGTGTTCCCACCTCCACAAAAAACTAGATAGAAAGAAAGAGTGTAACTGAAATGGAAAAAGCATGTGGTGAAAGCAAAACCTGCTTTAGGAGTAGAACCCACACCACAAAGAATGAGTGATAAAAGAATCCCCACTCGAGGAGGAGAACCCGTATCACAAAAGAGGTGATAAAAGCAATCTCTGCTCAAGGAGGAGAACCCGTATCACAAAGTAGAGATGACAATAGAAAGAAGATGTGGAATCCCAAGATGCTCACAAGTATGAGATGAGGGAGATGAAGCTGCAAGAGCCAAGGGTGTTGTTGTAATGAGCTTGTGAAAGTTTGAGAGTACTGAAAAGGGTGGTGCCAAGAAGTGGAAGAGGAAGCTAGAAGTTGGGATGAAGCTAGAGTGAAGCTAGAAGCAAAAAAGAGTTGCAAATGAAGTGAAAAGATAGCATTTAAGGAAGGACAAGAAGCTTCTTGGGCAGTTACAGGGCGACTCGAGCCGTTACCACCAAAAAAATGCGAGGACAAGTGGAAAACATGCTTGGAGACAACTGTTTGAGTGTTGAAATATCTTAGGATGTTAGAGTGGCACATGGATGTCTATGCGACGCGCTAGTGTCCGGACACGTCACGCTACAAAACGATGCGAACGAGAAAGGCACAAATTTTGATGCAAAGCTTGTTGAATGTTGTGGTTGTGTTGCTGATATGTGGTTGTCATTGATGTCAACACTATTGGCATTAATGTTTTCGAAGCTGTATATGTCGAGGATATTGAGAAAATTGCAATGAAATAAGTTATAGGTTGTCAGTGGTGAAGTGAAGTTTAGTCGGTTGGTTAGTTTAGTATGTTGATGATCAAAAGTTGTGGATTAAAGGGTTTCTTTTTGAGTATATCTAGTTTATCCACGTTAAGTTCCAGAGATCCGTGTGAAGATTTGATCATGTTATGAAGAATTGTATTCTGACAGTCATTTTGTTGCTTCAGTTGGTGTTTCTGAATGAAGATGATGTGATTCTAGCAAGTTCAATTGTTGTGGATGCTTCTTTGGTGATTCATGATGCTTGTGGATGTTTCTAGATTATGCTCTATCTGTGTTGCACGTCTGTATTGATCGTTGTGCTTGAGATTGGATATTTTCTCTTATGTTTCATGTTTTTCATGTTCTTGGCCAATAGGGTGTTGTAGCGTATTGTGGATCTTCGAGAATAATTTTTTAAGGTGGTTTGTGTTTGAGAATTTTATTTTGGGTCTTCACTATGTTGTGGCTGACCTTGGTTGATTCGCATTAATAATATTTAATGTTTTGGGCCGACAGTTTGTATTCATTTTATTATTTTATTAAGGCTGACATGTAGTGATGTAATTTCTTGTTGTGGATATATATAAGTGATTGATTATATGATTTGAATGCATGGTGTGTGTGAATAATGTTCTAAATCTTTTGAAGGCATATAAGAGTGTGAAGAAGAGTGAAGAAGAGTGAAGAAGTGTTCATGTGCTTAACCGAAATTGTAATCAGGCATTAGCAGATGCTATTTTCTCAGTTCAAATCTTGTGGATGTAATCCAAATCTTTTGTAAGACAGTAAGTCTTCCTTTTGTAATTGAGCAGTGAGCTCTAGGTAGTGCGCCTGAATGCATGTGCATTCCCCATTCATATTTCTTTATACTTTTAACAGGGTATAATCTTGTGGAATGACCTCCACCGTGGTTTTTTCCCTAACATGGTTTCCACGTAAAAAATCTTGGCGTTATATGTGTGTTTCTGATGTGTTGTTGATTTATGCTTTCATGGTTATTGATCAAATATGAGAATAAGGTTAATAAGTTGAATAAGTTTGAAATTCTATGACAATTGATTCACCCCCCCTCTCAGTTGTCTTCCCTTGTGTTGCCAACAAAGGTAGCATGCAAGGGTAGTTGCTGAAAAGGGGTGCTGGAGCATCTTGAGAGGGAAAAAGGTTGATGCAGGGGCTGAAATGAGCCTACACAAGATGCTAAGGGAGTGGAAACTAAAGCGGATACAAGAATGCATGTGAAATTGCAAGGGGTGCAATTTTACAATTATACATTTTTATTTTTTATTTTTTATTTTTTAGATTGCAGGAATCGGGTAGCACGACCCCATATAAACTGCAGTGCGCCTGGTAAACTTTTTAACGTGACCGGCGGCGCTGGCGTGACACGCCCTCCGGTACCACGGGGGTGGGGGAGACTAGACCTCATGACCAACCTCCTGCAACATGAAAGATTTAGCCAACCGAGCTAGGGCCCCAACCCCTTTACAATTATACATTAAGATACCTAGAAAGATTACAATTTTTTATTCTATTGCACTTTGTTATTGGAATTGATCAACCCAATAACTTTGTACATGTGTCAATTTAATTATATTTGATGTGTAGGAAAAGAGGATACTCATGTAGTATAGAATGCATGATCATCATCTTAGAGTATATTCTAATTATATAAGTTAAACTTTTATAAATCATGATTGACCACATAGTATTAGATATGCATAGTAATTATTGTATGATCACATTGTAATACTTTAATAATTGAAGGAGTTACATGAGCGAGT
>VDFB02341862.1:0-36452 GCA_007258455.2 Sequoia sempervirens
TAAACAAAGTATTGGTATTAACAAAAAAGAAAGGGAGAAGAATTTTTGAATAAGGAAGGATACTGAGATGAACTGTTGGATGCCCAGAATACTTTTTCCAATGTTGCTTATGACTGAGATGAGCCCGTGGAACGCCCAGACTTCTGATTCTCCTTGTAGTGATGTGTTTCAAACCAAGCACATGGATATGAGTATTGGTTCAAGAAATTCTGATGCAGGGGGATGTTATTTTGTTCTTTTTAATTGTTAAAATTTTCTGTTCTAAACTTATTGACGTTGTATTACAAATTTTGTAAAAAGGGCTGCCTGGTTCATGACCATTAATTGGGTTCCCAAACGTGAACTGCATTATTTGGTATAAGAGCAAGGTTTGGATTATGGAAAAGTGTGCATTTTGTCTTGTTGCAAGTGATGGAAGTCTTGCCATTATAGAAGATAAGGAAATTAAAATGGCTCACAATACTGGGATAGCAGAGGCATTAAGGTCAATAGCGGCAAGGTTGAAAGCCTTGGAAACAGCACAAAGGAGGGGTGTGACAATTGACAGTGTAAGTGAAGATGAAGAGATGGCTGAAGAACCAATCGGACAAGGAGAGTATATGAATGAACCCTTCATAAGTGCCATGTCTCTAATTAGAAATCAACCAAAAATGGAGACTGCATGTTATAGTGGAAATTTGAATGTGAAAGTGTTAATAGATTGGATTACAGAGATGGAGAAACACTGAGTTTGAATGAGGACCTGCAAAGGGTGAAGTTAGCAATCACAGAATGCAAAGGTCACACTTCCCTTTGGTGGGAACATGTTCAAAGGATTGAAAAAGGAAAGGAAAGGAAAAGATCCAATTATGGGATCAGATGGTTACAAAATTAGAATCAAAATTTCTGCTTGTTGATTATCATCTTAATTTGTTGAAACAATTGCAGAATATAAAACAAAAGGAAATGAGTGTGCAAGAATTCACTGAAGAATTTTACCAGCTTAACAGGAGACCTTGTTGTGCTGAAAGCCTGAAAACAAAGAGGAAAAAGTTGCAAGATATATCAATGGACTCTGTTTTACCATACAAGATGAGTTTAGTTTGATTCAGGTGAGATTGGTAAAAGACACCTACCAATGTGCCTAGAGAGCTAAAAAAAGACTCGCAAGGAAGCAACATAACAGTTCTAGAAGAATTGGAAGATCCCCTAAAGAAAGAGGACAGTTTGGTGAAAACAAAGACAGCATACTAATAAAGAGGAAACTAGTACTTCTCATAAACAAATTTACAATTCAGACACTAGATGAAGAGGGAACAAGAACCAAAGGATTATGGAAGAAGTCATATTGTTGAAGCCAATGAAGAATCTGAAACATCATCACATCAAGCAGAAGAACCTAAACATGCTGAGGTAATCATGATGAAGAGGGTATTGCTGAAATCAAAAAAGGAAGAACATGAATTGGCACAACAAAAGAATCTTTTTGTACAATTTGCAAGTCCAAGGGTAAGTGTTGCATAGTTGTAATTGATAGTGGAAGCATGATAACCTAGTATCCAGTGAAATGGTGGAGAAATTAAAGCTAAAAATAATCTCACATCCAAGACCGTACAAAGTATCATGGCTACAAAAGGAACATCAACTTCTAGTAAAGGAGCAATGTTCAGTTGAATTTAATATAGGAGCATATAAAGATAAAATATTGTGCAAAATTATGCCTATGGATGCTTGTCACATTTTACTTGGAAGACCTTGGCAATATGAGATGAGAGAAGAGCTATTCATGATGGCAAAGAGAACACTTACACCATCATCGGACAAGAAAGAGTACATTGAATCCAACGAAGGATGGAGGAGAAGAAGTGGACAAAAGGTCAGAGGTACGCTTAACTACTGGAAAACAATTTTTAAGTGATATAAAAGAAGAAATAATTTGTTTTGCATTTATTTCTAAACCTGCAGAAGTAAAAACAGCAAACAGGGAAGAAGGAATTCCTTTAGGAGTGCAAAATTGCTTGAAGAATATGTTAATATTATGTCACAAGAGATGCCAAAAGGATTACCACCTGTTAGAAGCATTAGTCATTGCATGGATCTGATTCTTGGATCAAACTTATCGAATAAGAACTCTTGAACAAAGGTTTGATCAAAAAAAGCTAGAGACCTTGTGTTGTACTAGCAGTGCTAGCAATAAAGAAAAATGGAGATGGCATACTGTACAAATTCTTAGGCCATAAATATGATCACAATAAAGTATCAATTTTCTCTACCTCAAATGGACAATTTGATGGATTGTCTTAATAGGGAAAGATGCTTGACAAAAATTGATCAGGAGAGCGAGTATCATTAGATTCAGATCAACGAAGATGATGAACAAAAAACAGCTTTCAAAACCAAAGACAGGTTGTACGAGTGGCTAGTCATGCCATTAAAATTGACAAATGCACCCAGTACCTTCATGAGATTGATGAATGAGGTGCTTAAACCTTATCTTGGTAAGTTTGTAATTGTTTATCTTCATGACATTCTGATTTTTGGCAAGATAGAAGAGGAACATTTAGAACATTTGAGACTAGTTTTAAAGATTAAAGAAAGAGAAATTGCTGATAAATCTGAAAAGAGCAGCTTTATGAAGAAAGAATTGGTGTCGGACTTAAAATGGATTCAAAGAAGGTGAAAGCAATTGTAGATTGGCCATCACCAAAAAGTACATTTGAGGCAAGAAGTTTTCATGGCCTAGCCAACTTCTACAGGAGTTTATCAGAGATTTCAGTGGTGTATGTGCATCAATCATAAAAACCATGAAAAGAAATAGGTCTGATTTTCAATGGATAGCAAAAATAGAAAAGGGTTTCTAACTCATTAAATAAAAGGTGACAGCTCAAACTATATTGTGAAGTTACCCAATTTTGACAAAGTATTTTAAGTAGATTGCAATGAAAGTGGAATAACCATTTGAGGATTGTTAAGCCAAGAAAGGAGGCCTATAGCATATTTCAGTGAGAAGTTAAACAAAGCTAAAAGAAAGTACTCAGTCTATGATCAAGAGTGTTATGCTACAAGCACTTAAGAAGTGGAGGCACTATTTGTTATTGAAAGAGTTTGTTCTATACATAGAGCAAAGCACTACAGTACATCAATAGCCAAGATAAACTTAACCAAAAGCATATGAAGTGGATTGAATTTTTACAAAGTTATTCATTTGTTATAAAGCATAGAAGCGGTAAGTCTAATAGTATGGTTGATGTTTTAAGTAGGAGATATTTACTAATGATTGAAATGAAAATTAGAGTTATATGAGAGTGATGTGAATTTTAAGGAAGCATGGACAGCATGTAAGAGTCTAGTGGACCAAGACCGAACACCATAGTTGGACTGTTTCATTTAGGAGGGATTAATATTCAAAGGAAGGTGTTCATGCATCCCTCAAGGATCCAAGAGGGGAAATTTAATAAGAGAAAAACACAATGGGGGTTTGGCTGGTCACTTTGAGGTAGATAAGACACTCACACAACTGAAAGAGAATTACTAATGGCCTAAAATGGACAGATGGTTCAACATTGCAGAATTTGTCAATTTGTCAGGGGAAGAAGACAAAATACTGGACTATACCAACCATTACTTATTCCTGAAAGGCCATGGGAAGAGGTGAATATGGATTTCATACTAGGGCTTCCTAGAGCACAAAATGTTAATGATTCAATTTATGTTGTTGTTGATCAATTCTCTAAAATGGTTTATCCCATTCCCTGTAAGAAGTCAAATGATGCATCTCATGTTATAAATTTGTTCTTTAAAGAGATAGTAAGACTCCATGGTTTACCGGAAAGTATAGTCTCTGAGAGAAATATAAAATTTGTGTGACACTTTTGGCAAACATTGTGGAGGAAATTGGACAAGAAGCTAAGTTTCAGTTCAGGCTACCATCCTTAAATGGATGGGCAGACAAAAGTTGTAAACAAGAGTTTGGGAAATTTTTTGAGGTGCTTAGTAGGAATGAAGCCAACTCAATCAGACTTAGTTCTTGCACAAGCAAAATTTGCCAACAATAATTCAGTAAATAGAAGCACAATCAAAACACCTTTTCAAGTTATGTATGGAATTCAGCCCAAGGGGGGTGTATACCTTAAGAGATACCACTGATTTAGACAAGAAAAGTGCAGCAGCAAAATACTTTGCTGATTATGTACATGAGTTACACCAAGAAGTTGAGAAAAACTTGGAAAAGAATGCAAAAACAATAACAAGGAGCTGATCAAAGAAGAAGAGAGCAGGAATTTCAGGTTAGGGATTTAGTGTTAGCACATTTAACGAAAGAGAGGTTTCCTCAAGGAACTTATAACAAACTAAAATGAAAGAAAATTGGACCATGCAAGATCTTAAAGAAGTTTGTAGCAAATGCCTATGAGTTAGAAGGCCCTCATGGTGTGGATATTTCACCAATTTTCAATATTTCTGATCTATATCATTGGTACCTAGACTGAAAGTATGAAGCACAAGGTGCCACTTCCAAGGAACAAAAGGAAAGTTGGATACAACAAATGCCTGAAAAGAAAAGAGATGAAGTTGAAGCTGTCATAGATATTCAAACTACCAAGAAGACAAGAGGGAAGGAATACAAAGAGTATTTGATCAAGTGGAGGAATAAGCCAGTGGAAGAAAAAAATTGTATGCATGCATCTAAGGTGGCCAAGCATGGGATAACAGGAATGATGCAGGAGCATCCAACTAATCCTACTCTCTGCTGCTTGCTCGTTTTGGCATTGAATTCTTCTTGTTTTCTTTCTTGTGTTTTTGTGTTTGCGGGTGCTGGGATGGATTTGTTTCAGTTTTGCTTCTACACCTGTTTATTTACTGCTGTTCTTTTTTAGCCTTCTTTGGGCTGTTATGCTGTTGCAGTGACAAGGCAGTCTTCTATTTTTAGTTCTTTAAGGCTGGCGCTGTGATATGACTGTTTCATTTGCTATTTTGGTTGCTGGGTGCTCAGGGAATAATGCTCGACATTGAAAAAAATGACTGTTATGCTGACGTAATTGTTTATTTTGGAAGGACAGAAAGTAACTGACCCTTCGCAATTCTTCTTTCATCCTTGGAAAGTGGGTGGTTATCAGGCCTATTTTAGGCTGGGCAGTTTCAGACAGAGGCTGTTTTTATGGGGACACTGCAGTGGAAAGAGTGGCGCGGTAATTTGAACAAAGTATTGGTATAAACAAAAAAAAAAAATAGGAAGAAGAATATTTGGATAAGGAAGGCTGTTGAGATGAACCTGTTGTATGCCCAGGACGCTGTTTACAATGTTGCTTATGACTGAGATGAGCCTGTGGAACACCCAGAATGCTGATTCTCCTGTTTGATTCAAAAAAATTAGTGATGTGTTTCAGACCAAGCACCTCAATATGAATATTGGTTCGAGGAATTCTGATGCAGGGAGGTGTTATTTTGTTCTTTTGAATCGTTAAAACTTTCTGTTATAAATTTGTCGACATTGTGTTACAAATTTTGTAAAAAGTGCTGCCTGGTTCATGACCTTTAATTGGGTTCTCGAACCTAGACTGCATTACATACACACTGTTCTCTTATGAAAACTATATTTCATGAAGTCTTATTGCAGTGTATGTAGTATAGGTTTCCCATTTCAATATTTGGAAAAAATGCTTGCATGTAATCTGTACAAGGTAATAGCTAAACAAGAATCCTTCTCAAGCTGTATAAATAATATCCAATCAAAGAAAGTTGTTCTATGGGAAGTTTATACTCAAGGCATTAGATCCACTCTATAGTTTGACTTAAAAGCCATGTAATATGAATTAGGAAGATAATAAAATAGTAATATATGCTTGCTAAAGTTACTTTGTCATTCCAGCATCCCTCAGGTCAGCACATCAAAATGGAAGCCAAGAAAATCACAAAGTAAACTAAGCATGCTTGTTTAACATACTATGCTTACACTAGCTGGTTTATATGCTGCTGACTCATAAGGATCAGAAAAAAAGTAAAGGAATCAAAAGAATGACTTCCATATTCCAACAATAGCAGCTCTCCAAAACTACCCAATTTTGTTAGCAGGACAAAATTACTAATTCCTGCAAGTGGCAGTTTCAAAAACGCTGGTTACCCTGAAGCACTAATTTTGAACTGTTGCAATGGTTTCACAGCCACCAGGGCAATTTCGTAACCACCATGTCAAATTACAAAACCAAGAGTCTGCACAAAAGGGGGGGTTTTTTCACAACAGCAGAAATCTGCCCAATGTTTCTCCTTCCACTTCTGCTTCCAGGACCTTCTAGTGCATTAGGAGGGCATCCCAGCACCTATTTATGGACATGAAGGAATTGGATTGGGAGGGAGTGGTAGATATGAGTGTCATAGAACATTCAGAAGTAAATTCCAATTATAATTCACACCATAGACCTAACAGTGTGTATGTAACCCAATAGAGCAAGGGGTAGATTGTATTCCACACTATTTTACAACTCGTATTTATCTAGCTTTTAATCATAATTCAGTAACAGTGTAATTGCCACTACCAAGTTGGTTTTTCCCCTTTGGAGGTTTTCCACAATAAAATCTGTGTGTTAAGTGTTCACTTCTCTTTCATATCTTTCTTTCCTTCGTAGCTGTCATTTATTTTGAATAAGTAGCACAGTCCATTAATTGATTGATTTATAATTTCTAATAGCATATTTTGATGAGATTACGGATCACTGACACGCATAGGAAGCAACCCAAAAAATTTAAAATCAAATCCTACCTCCTTCGTCCAATTAAAGATTCTTGGTCAATCTAGTAAACAAGTGAAACAAAGCTAAAGTTTTATATTAATCTTTTCGAAAGAAACATCTAGGAACAAAAACAGACCAACCCAAATATTCTGGCTATGCTGCATATCAGACCTCATTTCACCATTTGCCATCCCGAAAACTGTTCCAAAACCTATGCCAAAAGAATTGACGAGCTACACAAACTAGCAAATCTAACACTTCTCAATGAAACATAAGTGCTGGTGCAGTGTATTTACATTTTTTTTAAGCGAAATCTTGACTCCTGATGAAAGAAACATCTAAGAACAAGATACAAAAAATCTCTTCCAAATCTATACATGGCATAAGTTGCACCTAATTTAACATGACTAAAATTGGACCTAAATCTCAATCAACTAAACAATATGGGCAAAATATAACAGGTAACCTCAAATTTCACGTTTTTACGCAAAGAGTAAACCTAATCAAACAATTTGATATGCCAAAAAACTGTTACAAAATTATCCATACTCATTTTAAGTAGATATTCATTCTTAATCCATCAAAACTAAAGCACCAGAAGAAAATCTAACAACAATCAACCACCAAAGGCTGCTGACGCCATGTATTTACAGACATAGAAGCAAAATGAATGTCAAATCCTAATGAACCAAGCACATGCGAACAAAATCCAATAGATTACATTATATTATACAGGTTCTAATACAATAAAGGCCACTATATTAACCGTCTACAATTCCAAAAATGATCCAAAACTATCAAAATGAGTCCATTACTAAGCAACCAAAAAACAGAAAATTAATATTTGCTAAAATCGGCAAAAATCTAAGCACTTGAAAGTAGGGAAATTCCACTAACCATGGACTTTCGAGGCCAAATCTTGACCAATCTGGACCAAATTTATGTCTATATAGAGCAAATTTAAGCGCAGAAAAATCTCAGCGACCAAAATTCAGCGGCTACACAGATTTGTGAACACAGATCTATGGAATTAGACGTTTAAAGGGCCCTCAGAATATTCAAAACCTTCTACGAGATTATAATAGAGCGGAGGAAAGGGAAAACGCTCGATACTTAATCTACGATTTTATTTAAAGCTTCGACGGTTTCATAATCAAAAGTTTTGTTTTCGTTGAATGGTGGAGGCCAACTGTCCCCGATGTAATTTTGAGGAGTTTAAACTTCTTTTGCGGGATACCAAAGGTGAGGTCGGCAAGAAAGGAGATACGACAGTCTTCTTTTGCATTAAGTTATACTATGCATTTGGTTAGACGCCTTGTGAATATATGTAGCGTAATACCCTATGTTCCCATTTTCTCCCAGTTTTTGGGGGTTGTCCAAAGTGAGGTCAACGAGAAATGGTTTATTTATATTTTAATAAAGGTGAAAATTGTTTTTTAATGTCGTTGTGAAGCCAACATCATTTTGTTATTTCCACTATGCAAGCATTTTAAATATATCGGTACGAGATTTTCTATTCTACAAGCATTTTATAAATAGATGTACGTATATCATGGTGAAAGTGCATAGCTCGCATTTTTTTTGGACTTAAAAAAAAATCAAATATAATAATTAGAGTTTAAGTAGGCTATTTTATGTAAAAATTGATATCTAGTTTTTTTTTTTTTTAGTAGCCTAAAACTTAGTCTTTATTTCAATAGTTTCTTATGTTAGTTCAAAATTGTATTCGTAGTCTTGACCTAGTTCAAGATTTTACATATGGAATTGAATTTCAAATTTTCAAAATCAAATTTACTTATAGGTCTAAGACAACTTATGTCCTATTTAGTCATTGTATGTAGACTCAAGCACAAAATAATTAAATTGTCATGTTAAGGTGTTGTATAGAAGGACAAAGTTCTACTTTATTTCAATCCATCATCTTGTATCCACTTCATTGTGTGTATTTTGACACACCAATTTGTGGAACAATTTGTTTCTCTTGAAAATATAGCATTACCCTTCAAGTCCCCTTCAAGTCCCAAGAAACATGTTAAAGCATGTTTGGTTGACTCTTAGATGTGTGATCTATCTTTTTTACAAGGGACGTGTTGGTATCCTCAAAAGTAAGATGACAAATTTTATGTGGAGTATGCTTAAGCTTGCTCATTCATAGATAAGATTATTTATTATTTGTGAACAGAAAAAAATAAGAGAAAGATGTAACATTAAAGCTTGACGTAAAACTAATCTAAGTACGCTCATATGATACTTTTAAACTAATTGAGCTTCAAAATGGAGAGAAAGAAGAAAAGAAGCAAGAAAAGGAAACATTACAAAAAGGTTAGAATTTATAGCAATTGTCATTTTCTCTTATAATAGCATCATTAAATCATGCAAATCCTTTTTTTTTTTAGGTTGCATCCATGTCACAACCCAAATTTTGGTGGTCAAGAAAGAATAATTTAACCAAAATTTATACTTTTTTATTTGGCATAATAACTTACATAGTGATTGTATGTTGGTATATGGTTTACTAATGTGTCTTTGTGATTATTGCATGTGGACTTGATGTCAAGCACATGAGCCCTTTCCATGACCTAGATATCATAGTCAAGATTCATTATGTCTTAACCCTGTGTGTATGCTTAGTTCAAGCCCATGTTTCATTGAAAGTCTTCCACATTATTATTTATAAAACCATGAGTTACTTATGCATTCATAATTTAACCAAGAAGATATATAGTTGGTAATGTGTCTTCATGTAAACTTCATATATATGAAATCCAATAAGATTATAACTAGTTGAATGTAACATATATGATTTTAACTACATCACATGAACATGAGAGAAATGCATGTTCATTACAATTGTAAAAAATTAGTTCTAGAACAAGTATTTCATATATATCCATTGCAAGTATAATAGGTAAATAACATTGTAAATGAAGCATATCAACCCATGTAATCATCTTCTTTTCATATGAATAATGTCATATTAATGTATAAATAAACTTACAATGTAAACATCATATTAGAATATACATTTTTTCTATGATGTATGGTATACCAAATGAAGTATATAAGTACCTAAATCAAAATAGAACTATATGAACCAACCACTTGTACCTAATACCATTTTACCAAATGTTGATTTCATGTTGATGTCATTGGAATGAGGAGAGAGAATGTCACGAGGATGCTTTTATGCCAAACATAAATCCTACATGTCTCCCTCATGTACTACTACTACTTAGTGGGACACTACCTTTCACAAATTTATCATACAAGAGAACTATATAGTAAGAATTAAGACAAATAACACAATGGACTATCAAAACCAATATGTTGATAAAATTAATAACTTGGCCAAGGATTTCAAACGGTACACAAGGACCACACATGTCTTGAAGTTAGATACGTGTATTATTAAATAGAATCACTTCTTGGGGTATGAAATACAAGAAATATTATGACACTTTTTAGTATACCTATATGAGATAACATAAACTCCCTTAAATATCAATAGTGAAACTCTCCCCTAAATAGCATTAGTACATGAAAATAAAAACTATAATTCCAACCTCTCTTATGAGACCAAAACAATAAATCAATTAATCATACTAGTAACATAGAAGTAATAAGAAGACTCTCCCATAGGTCATAATTTGGCCAATATCACACATTGAGCATAGTCACACCAAAAATGATCTTTTCAATTTCAAAATTATATGAGATAGCAGGTAGGATGTCCTTTCTAGGAATATACCCTAGATAATTTAAATACAACTATCCACTTTCATCTAGTATAGTATGACAAAATATATTATCAACAAATCATTGGCAACTTTCGATGTAAGATATAGGGTGCAATATGCTTTCAATAGTATGACAATTCAAAAAATACAAATTAAATTTGAACATAAAAGTATTTTCATTATTCTCATCACAACGTATGATTGACGAAGTAAACTCTCACATCAACATAAAATATTTATTTTGGCATTTTTATACTAGTTTTATATTAATGCAACCCCATAATAAATTAGTGAATATAGTGGCTAATAGCCATCCGTAGTATGCATTTTCAAATCATTCCTTCAAGCAAATTACATGATATTATATTAGCATACATATTTCCTATGTATATTTTTTGAATGGATTGGTTCTACTAAACTTTCAATACAAACTCATATTCATATATATCTCATAATAGTTCATTCATATACATCTCTTAACAAACAATAAAGAAAGCCAAGCCCGAGAGTAAGTTGGCATGCATACATTCAGTAAGTAAAACCTATTAAGGTCATGGCCATGTCCTAATATGCTAAAATAATTTCCAAAGTGCACACCTTATTTCTCACTTGTTGAATTGGCTCAACATTCAAATATATTTTTACTTGTGTATATATAATATATTTATGGATGATAATAGGAATGGATTTCTTTGATGTCATGTTCATTAAAAAACTAGATGGTTCCCTTGGCTATCATTTCTTTATAAAATTCACTCACATAGACTTGTACCTCCATTCCTCTTCCCACCACTATTTTTCTCAAAAACTTGTTGTCTTGAAAACTCTAACAACTAGGGTGTACTGCATTTATGATGATGATACCTAGGTTTAGAACTCTCACACCTAACCAAGGTTTTCAAACTTGATTGTTATATAAATAAGCACATTCTAAGAACATTCAATCAATTCAAGACACACTTTAAACCCAAGTCCAAGAATGCTTTCCCTACCTCTTTACCAATAGATACACTCTTATATATCAAAGGTATTTCCCAAAAAAATCCAAAATTTTAGTTAAAAATGGCATTAGATGTGCCTACAAGCTAATTTTCCCCACTAAAATTGTATCTTGCCTCTTAAATACCTCGTTGATCCCTTCTTTAACTCGAGATTCTATATCCTTATATTAGAGAGATGAGTTTCTCCTTCAAAACCAAACTCAAGGAACATGGTGTGGAGATTAAACATGATAATGTCATCAATTATACTATTTCTAAGCAATATTCCTACTCAAAACACCATATCTACTTAGTAAATTCTTAGATCCTAGCTAAGGAAGATAACTTTCTTAAAATCAAACTCTTGGAAGCCATCAAATTTGGTAACTACCCCTCTAATATCAATTAGGACGATGATAGAATATAAGTATCTCTTGGAAACCTTTGATATCTCCTCCCAAAAACCAAGCTTCACCTCCCTCTTGATGGTTTCCCACCACTCATCATATTTTCCTTCTACTTCATTCAATCCTCTTTTTCCTTGTTCACTCCTTCTCTTGTTGTCTATATAACCATCATGTTCATGTTTCTCTTCTTACTTTTATGGCATGTTTAATGCTCAAATTGAACATGTGGTAGTAGTTTAGGGCAACAAAAAGGTCTTAAGGAATTTAATAAGTTCATGGTCCCTGGTTTATGCTCAAAATAAACATGATAGTAGTTTTAGGAAACACAAAAGGCTTCTAAAGGGAATGGTGTGGTCACCACTGTACATACCAACCTTGATATTATGAGATGGTTACCACACCTCCCTATTCAACCAAAAAGAAAATCCTCAACCCTAAAATTTAAGATATTAACATTTCAAACAACTTTAAAATTATTGCCTTTATGGTTTCCAAAAAATATCACTTGTATCACTTAAAAAATAATATACTTGAGATTTATTTGATCTCTCACACACACATGCAATACATTCCCCTTGATCACATTTAATATAAATCAAGGTAATACTAAATACTTTCCCCTTACAACTTATAACTTTTTTTCTATATATTTCATTACTGGGTCTACATGGTATAATATGCAAGGACAAATCATGAGATCAAGATGTTAACGACTTAGACCTACCAAGCAATCGATAGAAAAAATGAAAAAATAAAGGTAGTATTGATCATGCAAGATTTTCAACCAAGCAAGCACAAATCCAAAATAAAGAATATGATGTCATATAATTTGTGTTTTTATAAGGATGAATGACTAGAAGACCATCAAATACATAAAATTATAGATGACTAACATGAATTATTAGCTATAGTTTACTTTATTTTCTACCTCATACATTACTCTGGTATGACAACATCCTTTCCTATGATATCATCCCTCTAGTTATAGACATGATACTATACAACCAAGCTCAAACAAAAGCATGGTTAGTGCATTATATCAAGTCATTTGAAACATTATAAATAAATGTTGATAATAAATTATCCTAAACATAAACAAGTAAACCATTCAAGATCCATTAGAATGTATAATCACTTTAGATTTTTTAAATACTAAAATAAATGATAAATTCAAAACTTCATCCATATAATTATGTATATCATTCAAACATGATCAAAATATATAAATCCCAAAATCCTTTTAATATTTACTCTATATATCTAAAATGTCCCAATCAAGCAATTATTAAATAGTTAATTGTTTGAGGTACTAGAAACCAATCATTTCATAGTCTCCATGCATTAATGGTATAATCTTCTAGTGAAATAGCATAATAATTCCTCTTGATATTACCATATCATGAATGTGCACATGGATAAACTGAGATTTTCATATGTCCAAATCAATATAGCTAAATAATACTTCATTTCATAAGGTAACATAAGAGTTTCATAGTCCCTACATCTTGAACCAGTGTCAAAAACATCATCTTCCCATTAATCACAATCCAAAACTCATAAGAATCCCATGATTTGTAGCATAAGGAGTTTGATATATTCATATTCCCTGGTTTATGCTTCAACTAAACATGACAATAGTTTTGGGTAATAAAAGGGGCTTTGAGAGGGAGTGGTATGGTCACCACCATGCCATACTAGTTGTGGGATGGTTATTACACCTTTCAATCCAACCAAAATAAATAAGTCGTTAACTATGAAATTTAGGGTTTGCAGTGTAGGAAATGGTATACCTTTACAATTTCACACTATGTTTTGGTCCCTTAATTTATTGAACTTAATTAAGCTTCTAATCCACCAAATTATGCATTCCAAAGCCTTGTTTTTACCATTTTTTGAAAGGAGAACCAGCATTAAATAAATGCAATCAATAATTAAATCACCATGGAAGTGCTAAGACCCACTTTAAATATGTTTTTGGTAGCATTTTAATGATTTCAATTCAACTTGCAATTGTCAGTTTTTGGAATTTAATTTTCAAGGAAACTAGATAAACACCTATAAATACAAAGTCTTTTATCATTTTAAATCTAACAACTAGCAAGAACATACTTTATGAAGTAATCTAAGAGTAAATATCATTGTCAAGAGTATTCAAGAATAGATTTATCAATCATTTTTTCCAATAATCAAGATCTTAACATCATGTCCAAGTTTATGTGTGTTCAAGTCATCTTGTAAAGGTTAATATGCATTGTTGATCCTAAAGCATCCAAGCATTTCAAGTATCCAAATCATTCAAGCAAAGCAAGATTAAGTTCCTAAGGAGAGTTGTGTTTGACTTTAGTCCTCTAAGGGAAGCCATTGAAGGGTGGTGAGTTGTAGCAAGCATTATTCATTCATCATTTCCTTCCTTTTTTATTATCTTTCTATCAAGGTTTAATTACCAAACTGGGGTTTGACCAAGGCAAACCCCCTACAAACCAAACAAATTTTCCTCTATGTGTATGTGCAAATTACAAGTTGATGAAGAATTGAAGAAATCTTAAAGGAGCAATTTTGCATTGTTGCACAAGTTGTCAAGCCATGGAAACTAAGTTGCAAAAATTATTTTCATCACTCCAAAAATGGGACCTATGTCAAACAAAAGCTAAGATCCAACATCAAAGGACTATCAAAAGTTATTTTGGAAGTCTTGACAAGGACCCATTCACCCATGGGCAAACCAGTCCCTTAGCAAGTCTCAAAAACAACTTTTGGTGATAGGTTCATGCCATCAGACCCTTCTCAAATCTACCTGCAAACTGTCATTTCCATTTCTATACATTCTAAAATCTATATTTTAGGTATTAGGTCTTGTTGTTCACTTAGTTTGAGTTCCTCAAATCATTTTCATTTGTTTCCAGATCTTTCCTACTATTCTAAGGACTGAGATCTAGGTTTGATTGACTCACCATTGAGGTTGAAAGTCAATCTTTACACCTTGTGAGCTCTTTCCTAATGAAATCCCTAGGGAAAGACACCTATTAAGATTTCTAACTTTTATACATAGAATAAAAATTTGGGGATCCCTTTCCCCACATTTCATTTTGGTGAACACGACATTCTTACGTCATACTTTTTTTTATTTGGAGGTCCTTGAAACCCTACACCTAGGTTTTGCATCATCTTGTTTTGCATTTCATTTAGGGTTCATATTGCATATTTGCATCATTTACAATCATAAAAAACCAAAAACATTGGATGCATTCTTCATAATAGCTTTCATTAAGGCGTGTTTTAGTCATTTAGGTCATAATTTCATTCAAAACTACATTCAAAAATTTGTCATTTTGTTCATAAATTGTCATACAAATTGCATTTACATTTAATTGGAAAAATCTGGGAAAACTATCACTAATGAATCTATTTGCAGTTAGGAACAGTGAGCTTAAATATCAAGTCAAACACTCATATTTCAAGTTTGTAGAACCTTGTGCAAAGACTCATTTGCCCTTGGGTGAACCTATCCTTGTACAGGTGATTTTGTAAAGTCTATGCATATATTTGTCTTTGTCTGCTTTATTTCCTTGTACTTGTAGATCTTTGTTTCAATTTCAAAAATTGCATATTTCTATAGATGTTTGCATTTAGTTCAATTGGTGAAAGAAAGTGCATTGTGTAAGATCAATATTTGCATTCAAAAGTAATCATTTTTAGGTTTTTCCATCTTAAAATTAGTCAATTATCATATTTCAGATCTCAATATTGTAATATCTTATTTGATTCTTGCATTGTGCTTCCTATTTCTAGGTGGTTATTATCTTTACTAGTGCTTTTTGTCCATTTTGGTTGCACTTTTGGTTTAGTGAAACTTGTATGAGTATCACAACCTGGTGTCCTACTACCAATACTTCAGCAAGAAGTAGTTTGAGACTCATGGCATCTCGTGCTAGTACATCCATCGTGGATCTCAAGTTTTCCAACTCTTTCACTATAGTATTGACACTAGTCAACTCATTTTGGACAACATCCCTTATGTCACATGTCCTATGACTACCTTACCACCAACCACTTACACTGATGTTGAAACCTTGGTTGCTCATGTCCACTCAAGAGAAGCTGAAACAAATGGATAAAGCCTTAGAAAATTTTAAAGACTTTATGAGTATAGAGTATATTGTTGGTACAATTGTTCCTATCATAGATAACATGAGGAGAATGTTTGATAATGACCAAGGATTAGAGATTGTGTGTAGCTTAGCTCACATTATTGATAATCATATTCCTACAATTACTAGTTGTGCTCAAGATTTGGGATATACTCAAAGTTGAGGAGGAAATCAAATTCCTCCCCCTACAACCATAGCCTCTATTCCTACATGTACTCATCCAACTATTACTACAACAATGCAACCAATGATCAATATCACTCCAACTTTGGGTATTTCCACCGGGAATCCTTTTAGTTTTGTGAATTCAAATATCATATCTCCAAACCCTCCACCTCTCACAAACTTGCAATTTACTTGTCCACCCAACACACGTACACCTGCACCATATTCACCTCCATCTAAAAATACAACCAATTATTCTATCATAAACTAACTCTTGCAAAATATCACATCCATTCAACAACAAATAGCAACATTGAACCAAAACCAAAATGAACAACCTTCATAATATGTTAAACGAAACCCATTGTAATTGGAGATATTGAGAGAACAAATACCACGAGGCATAGAGATACCTAGATTTAAGAAATACAGTGGTAAAGGATATCCTAGCAACCATGCATCTGCATATACAACCTTATGTAGTGATTTCATTTTTGAAGATAAGCTCTTGGCTAAGCTTTTTCCTAGGTCCTTGAAAGATACAGCCTCATAATGGTTTTGTTCCTTACCGAATAACTCAATCCACTCATTTAATGAGCTTGGTTATTCATTTCTCAACCATTTCCAAGTGCACATTGGTCCTAAGATGGTCCTACCTAATTTGATGCAATGTAAGCAAAATGCAGATGAAAAGGTCACTGATTTTATAGCACATTATCAACTACTTTACTCACAAATCAACATTAAACTTCCTGATGTTGATCTTCAAATAATGTTTATTGACAACTTACAAAAAAAATCCAATATAAGCCTGGGATGATGAAATTTCCCTCCGTTACACACTTATACATGACTCTCCATGATTATCAAAACTCACTTAATCAACGTGTACAAAAAACTACTTCAACCCATCCTGAAAAATCTAAACCTGTGCCTCATAAAAAATTTCAACCATCTAAGAAACAAAACAAGAGTGTTAAACAGATAAATCAACCTCAAACAACCCACCATATTGAACCTCAAGTGACTGCCATACAAATAACTGCATACCAATTTCAAGATGAGAATAGACAATTCACCTCGTTACCCGATACCCTCCATTTGATTATGTTGTAAATATTGAGAAAGAATGTATTCACCTTACCTTTCATTAGGCCTCTTGATACCACTAAGCCTTTACCTCTACACTATAACCCAAATATATTTTTCCAATATCATCGACAAAGTAGACATGATATAGAACAATGCATGCGTTTGTAGTGTAGAAAAATGTACTTTACATTTTCACACTTTGTTTGCATCCCCTTAATTAATTGACTTAATTAATCCTTTAATTGGCCCAATTATGCATTCACAAGCCTAATTAATTTCATTTTCTGAAAGGGAAACCCACATTTAATCAATGCATACACTTAAATACACATCTTGGAAAATGTGTGTCCTAGGTTTAGGGCCTAAGACCCATTTGACCAAGGGTGACTGGGTCCTCCTTAAGTCTTGGATCCCATTTTTTTAATATGTTTTTGGTGGAATTTTAATGATTTAAACTCAAATTGCAAAGGTCGTCTTATGGATTTTAATTGTCAGGTAATTAAGGAAACACCTATAAATACATAGTTATTTTATCAATTCAACATTAAGAATCAAGAGGCAACTTTCACAATAGAAAATATTATTGTCAAAAGCATTGGAGAGCATATTTATTAGTCATCTACAACAAAATTCAAGATCCTATCATGATGTCAAAGTTTATGTGGATTCATGCATGTTTTTGTAGCTAACATTGTGATGTAGGTTCCAAGCATTCAAACATCAAATCAAATGTCAAATCAAGCATCCAATCAAACCATTCAATGCAAGATCCAATCCTTAGAGTGATGTGTTAGACTTTAGTCCTCTAAGGGCAGTCATTGAGGGTTTGTTGAGTTGTGACATATCATTGTTCATTCATCAATTTCTATCCATTTTATCGTTATTTCATTATCAAGGTTTAATTACCAAAATGGGGTTTGACCAAGGCAAACTACTATTCACCAAAAATAAACATTTTTTTTTCCTCTCTTTGTGTTTGTAGATTTGCGTGTGAGGAAGGATTGAAAGTTAATCAACAGAGAAATTTTGCAAATTTTTCATCAAATTTATCAAGACACGGAAACTCAAATCCTGAATTTATTTCCGAATTTTCAGCAGTGAAACTTGGGGCAAACACCATCTCAAATCCATCTCCATAGAACCCTCGAAGCTGAGGACACTTAGAACCCACTTTTTTGGGTAAGTTTGTCATGTTCTACACTTCTCATATTTGCTTGAAAATAGGTGTTTCTATTTGTGTTATCATTTAACTTTGCATTTCAAGTTTTACTTCACATAATTGATTTCATTAAGCATTATATTTTCATCTCCCAAAAGTGCATTTTAGTCATATTTTACCATTTTCTGTCATAAGGAAAACAATATATCCTCCAATAGGGTTGACTCACCTAAAGGTCAAAATTCAATTCTATCCTTGGGAGATCTCATTTCCTAATGAAAATAGAGGTGTAACTATGTTAAAACCTTCACATACTCATATCCACCCACTTAACTTTTTTTTATGTTTCAGTGTCTTAAACATATAGTGCAAGACCTCATTGATTCTAATCATATCCAGTTGGGCAGTGTTAATAATCAAAGAAATAATTTTTTTGCCCCATCCAACCAAAATTTGTAAATATTTACCAATCCAATGCCAAACCATTCCATTTCATTTGTAAAAGCTAGTGATAACAAGAATTATGTGATGAATGTTGACGAGATACAATATATAATTGATGGTGATAAAGGTGATAATAAGGATGATCTACGTGCCATGATTGGACTCATTGATGTCCAACCTCGTAAGGACCAAACCAACTTGTCCCTTGATATTTCTTTCTCAAATAGTGATATAATCAAACATGCACCAAATGGTCATCTTTACACAATCGGAAGAATCAATGACAGTTCTACAAATGAGATATTAATTGAGCCCATGTGTGTAGAGAATGTGATCATCGAGGAATTCTTATTTGTGCATGAACTTTACTAAGATTTTTATGAAAAATCAAAAGCATGGATCAAAACACATGATGGTTTTTCTTTCCCTATAATAGGTTTAATCACTCTTCTATTAAAATTTGGACCAAAGAAATTGAATGTATCATTCCCATCATCTCGATGTCAAATCATTTTTTTGTGAAGTTAGGCTACCCATGGCTACACTCCATGAATGTTCTCCCATCAGTCATTCACGAGTGCTTGAAATTTCCATTTGACATCCAAGTTTATACAATGCATCATAGTGGGTTTAATCCTTTGTCTTCCTGTGGGAACTTTTCATTGGAATTCTTTTGGCCTGAATGTATAGAACCTATTACACCTCATGAGGATTTCTTCTTTAAATCATATAGAAGAGTTATCCCTTACCAATATCCCACCTAAAACTAAAAGATCTATAGTTGTTCCTCCCACTCCAATTGTTGTGGATGAACCTTTGCTTGAACCAAAAGAAACTAAGTATGATGTTATTGTACCACCTATGTGCTAAAAGAGACCAAGACATAACCATACAATTTCATTTGTGCCTGCTAAAACCAACAAGTTTATAAACCTAAAGAGAAAGTGGTTTCCCAACCTACGGAGGTCCCTTCCGTTCCTCCCCTAAGGGAAGAAAAGAGATTGATAGTTGATGAACCCACTCCTACATCCTCACAACTTGAAAATCATGCAAAAAGAGACTGAAATGCTAAAGAGTGTAGGCATAGACATCGCATTATTGCTCATCAATTAGAAGAAAAGAATAAACCAACTCAAACAAAGCATGATGATTCTCCACCTTTGCCAAAATATGAAACTTCTTTATCTCCACCACAATAAAAACAAGAACATACAATGGAAATTGTCATTAGACCTCTTGTTTTGATTAACTTGGACGATGATGATGAGATTGCTAAAATTGATGAAGAAGAGCATAATGAGTTCAATTTTCTATTCTCCACTTCTATGAATTTAGATGGGACAACCATGATGATCCTCTTGGTGTGAGTGACCCACCACATGTTGAACCTTGTGATTTTCCTAGTATGACACTTGTTGTTGCCCCTTTAGCTAGTTATCCACCTTTTGTATATGATGAGAAAGATTGGGATATATATGACCCACTTTAGGTGATTGCATGCATGTAATGTGATCCTCCTGTATCATGCTGCTTGGCGTGTCTTTATGTTTGTGAGATTTCTTTGGATGATCCTTGTTACTCCGTTGGTGCAAGGATATAAAGGAAGCAAATTTGTTGTGGCATTCCTCCATTTGTATCTCCATTCTTCCATATGTCATAAACATTGTCTTTTCTTTCATCTTGTGTTTTCCTTTTGGGGACAATACAAGGCATCGAGACATCTAGGTCTCTTCCATAATGACCCAAAAGCTTTTCATTTCTTCCACTCTCTATGTGTCATTCTTCCATTGTGTTCATTATTCCATCAAGTATTTGAGGAATGATGACAATTATGAGCTTTATTATATCATTGTAGCAAAGACATATGTTGACCTCAAATTCGTGGATCCCTTATGTGTTATCTTTTGAGATTGCATGTGGGGGCACCCCTTTTTCATGAAGTTTTTTTATTTGGAAACATATCATTGGCACAAGGATTTCCAAATAAGCTCTCATTGCCTTTTATCAATTGGCATTTATCATTTTTACTTTAAATTAATTGCTCACAACATGTTGTTTAACAATTCCTTTAAAGTGGGGGCATACATTGCCATTATTTCATTTTGGCATTTGCACCTCCTAAGATGAGTTTCATTTTTAGTTTGGAATTTTTCTTCACTTTTCTTTACATGAGTTGAAATTAGTGTAGCATTGGCACAACACATTGATCATTTTATGACACCTTATCAAATTTATCAGGGAGTATAACTTTTGGTATGGTTGACATATGGGTACACACCTTTCAGTGACTTAAGTGTGAATTTTCTCATTTGTCACCCTTTTTATGGGTACACACTCTGTATACCTAGTGTGTGTTTCTCATGTTGCCTCGGGGCTCACCCGGTGCATACCGAACTACACTAGCCCTTGTGAGTGTATTTTATGGACAAATAGCTTAGGCTTGATCCATCCTTTTTTCCTTTTGCATTGGCTTTGACATTGTATGCTTGTGTATCTTGTCTTGTTGCACATATCTTACATACATGTGTGTCCTTTGTGCTTATGTTGGTTTTCCATGGTATCTTGGATCCTGGGGGCTTGTGAAACCTCCTTGATCTTTGTCATCCTATCTCATTAACATTTGTGCACTTGGACCCCTCTTGGCACATATTTGCTTACTTTAGTGTGAGTATGAGCGTAAGTTCATACTCTCACTAAAGTGGAGGCTAAATGTAGTGTAGGAAATTATATTCATTTACAATTTCACACTATGTTTGGGTCCCTTAATTTATTGGACAAGCTTCTAATTTGCCAAATTATACATTCCAAAGCATTATTTTTACCATATTTTGAAAGGAGAGTTGACATTAAATAAATGCAATAAATAATTAAATCGCCATGGAATATGTGTGTCCTAGACTTATAGGCCAGGATCCATTCGCCCATGGGTGAATGGGTCCCCTTTAAGTGCCAAGACCCATTTTTAAATATGTTTTTGGTGGCATTTTAATGATTTAAATTCAAGTTGCAATTGTTGGATTTTGGAATCTAATTTTTGAGGAAATTAGATAAACACCTATAAATACATAGTCTTTTATCTTTTGAAATCTAACAACTAGCAAGAACACACTTTATGAAGCAATCCAAGAGAAAATATCATTTTTAAGAGCATTCAAGAGTAGATTTATCAGTCATTTGTTACAACAATCAAGATCCTAACATCATGTCAAAGTTTATGTGTGTCCATGTCATCTTGTAAAGGTTAATATGCAACGTTGATCCTAAAGCATCCAAGCATTCCAAGTACCCAAATCAATCAAGCAAAGCAAGATCAAGTTCCTTTGGAGAGATGTGTTTGAATTCAGTCCTCTAAGGAAAGCCATTGAAGGGTAATGAGTTGTAGCAAGTATTGGTCATTCATCATTCCTTTCCTTTTCACTATTTTTCTATCAAGGTTTAATTACCAAACTAGGGTTTGACCAAGGTAAACCCCCATGCAAACCAAACAATTTTTCCTCTTTGTGTATGTGAAGATTACAGGTTGATGAAGAATCAAAGAGATCTTATAAAGGAGCAATTTTACATTGTTGCACAAGTTGTCATTATTGTTCTCAATCCATGAAAACTAAGTTAAAAAAATTATTTTCGTCACTCTGATAGTGGGACTTGTGTCAAACAAAAGCTAAGATCAAACATTAAAGGATTTACAATAGTTATTTAGGAAGCCTTGACAAGGACCTATTCACCCATGGGCGAACCAGTCCCTTAGTAGGTCTCAAAAACAAATTTTGGTGATAAGTACATGCCATCAACCCCTTCTTAAATCTGCCTGCAAACTATTATTTCCATTTTTGTACATTCTAAAATTTTCATTTTAGGTATTAGGTCTTATTGTTCACTTAGTTTGAGTGCTTCAAATTATTTTCATTTGTTTCCAGATCTTTCCTACTATCCTAAGGACTAAGATCCAGGTCTGATTGACTCACCATTAAGGTTGAAAGTCAATATTTACACCTTGTGATCTCTTTCCTAATGAAATACCTAGAGAAAGACACCTATTGAGATTCCTAAGTTTTATACACACAATAAAACTTTGGGGATCCCTTTCCCCACATTTAAGGTTCTTAACATTTCAAATAACTTTTCAATCAATATCCTTTTATTTTCCCGTAAATATCACTCTTATCACTTAAAAGAGAATATGTTGAAAGGCTCTCTCTCTCACACAAACATAATGAATTCATCATGATCACATTTATATACATATTATGGTAGGGTGAGAAATTTTCCTTATACAATCCAACCCATTTCATAGTAAACATAAAGGTAAATAAATATAGTCTTTTATTTGCATATTTATCATTACTAGGTTGGCATGGTATAATCTACAATGATATATCACGAGAACTAAGACATCAGTGACTTTACTTGATAAGTAGGGACAAAATAACAAAAATGAAGGCAACTTTGACCATGCACAAATATGATATTTGTTCAAAAATATTTTTTCAATCAACCAAGCATAAATCCAAAACAAGTAACATGATGACACACAATGTGTACCACTAGAATGATAAAATGACTAAAAGATAATCAACTATATAAAATAACACAAATTAAAATGAACAAATTGTGCTAGTTTACCTTATTTCTACCACGGGGGTTGCGTTCCTTAAGTGTTCTTTCCTATGGGGGGCCATTTTTTCTTTCGGGGGGGTGTGGGGTTTTGTATCCATTTTTTGCTTTTGTTCTATTTTGTGATTTGCTATTTGCTTCCTTTTGTTCTTTGGCCTTTCAAACAAAGGCTTGTTTACATCTTCATGGAGATTCATGCTGCAATTGATAAGCCTGATATAGTTTCTTCTCTCCTTGGAGGAAGTGAGAGATTTGCAAATATGGGTAGCTCTGACGAGGGTTTGTCAAGGAATGTTGGTTTTCAGCTTCAAAAAGTAAATGGGTGCTTAGAGAGAGCAAAGGATCGACTGGTGCTTGTGATTTAACCTACTTTTGTAGCGGAGGATGTGGAGGATTACAATAACCATGTTTTGATTTGCAAGTTCATGGGGATGCGGACTTTGCTTCCTTTTCTTGATTCGTGGATTCATAAAACTTGGAACCCTGAAGGTGATTTCAATATCCTATTGGCTCAAAACAATTTTTTCATGGTGGATTTTTCATGTGTTGCTGATAGAAATCGAGCTTTTGAGGGTGGACCAAATTTTTATAATCAAGTGGGTTTATTCATTAAACCATGACATATGGGGTTCAACTATGTTGAGAAACTACCTTCCCGTATTCCAGTTTGGGTACATCTCCCTCATTTTCCTCTGGAGTGTTGGTGAAGTGATATTTTGCAAATGATTGCTCTCTTGCTTGGTAAGCCTATTGGGTCCTCTCAAAAAACTTTGAATAAAAGGGTTCTTTCTTGTGCTTGGGTTTGTGTTGAGATTGACTTGAATAACCCATTATCGGATTCTATGGCCATGAGCATTGGAGAAACTTCTTGGATCCAACAATTAGACTATGAGGCATTACCTTTTCACTGTCGACTATGCCATGAGTATGGCCACCTGCAACGAATGTTCTCCAAAGCTTCTAATACAATTGGTTCGACTTTTCTCCTCATTAGCCTGACCCAAAGATGGATAAGGGTAAGTCCCCCATGCAAGGGGGGTGGTAGATAAGGATGGATTTGTGCCTGTTAGACCTTGTAATAGAAACAAAGGCCCGAAAAGGATAGTTAAAGAAAGGCACAAAGAGAAATCCCTCAACAAGTTCAAAGCTTCAGAGGGTTTGGTTCAGGAAGAAGGGGTTCCCTTTGACATGCAAATTGCAAATAGTTTTATTGTGGAGAAATCCTTGGAGGATCAACTAATTGTGACTTCCAATGTGATCCCAGCAGGGGGTCAAGAGAACCAGATGAATGTTGAACTCCCCACCTCAATCTCTGGGGGTGGGGGATTTGGTACACCACCAGACATAAACTTGGTATGGTTCCTTCTAGTTTTGGGACTATCATTGCAAATGTTGCTGAGGATTCTGGTAAAGGAAAGTCCTTTTCTTCAGCTTTGGGTCTTCAACAGAAATCCCTCAAAAAGGGGGCTTCGGAGAAGACTTTAAAAGTTGGAAGGAAGAAGGATCAAGAAAAGGTTAAGTTGATTGTGGAGAATTTGGTTGAATCTGGCTCGATGAGAACTATTGATTCTCACTTCTCCCAACCGCAAAGATGATTGTGCTATCTTTGAATGTAAGGGGTATGGATAACATCCCTAGACAAAAGGCTATTCATGAGTTGATTCATGTTCATTCTCCTGATTTGGTTTTCCTCTAGGAGACCAAGTTATTCGTTGATGGTATGTTGAATTTGGTTCCTAAAATCTGGGGTAGAGGCCTTTGTCAATGTGTTGGAGTACTGGGTAGCTCAGGGGGTCTCAACTACTTATGGTACATATGCAAGGTCATTCCCCTTTGGTGGATTTCTAATAGATGCTCTATTTCTCTTGTTGCTTCCAGTTTGGAGTCAAGTGAGAGAATTCTTATTTCTAATGTTTATGCTCCTATGGATCTTCCTGAAAAGATTCACTTGTGGTCTTAAATTAGATTTTTTCCTTCCTTGGCTTTTTCTCCCTTAGATTGTTGTAGGTGATTTTAATGTGATCTTGTCTCTAGATGAGAAAAGGGGTGAGACTTTCTGCTTGGATGCCTCCTCTAACCTCATGAGGGATAATGTGGCTTCTATGAACTTGGTGGATATCAAACCATTGAATGGGGTGTTTACTTGGAATAACAGGAGGACTGGGGATGATGCCATTTTTGAAAGGTTAGATAGGTTCCTAGTGTCCAGTTTTTGGGTTGGTGACAGATGGGTGACCAGTTTTGAGATTTTGGACTAACAGGGCTCAGATCATTGGCCAATCAAACTCTCTGCCAGTTTGGCGAGGTCTTTTACAAGACAAGATTTTAAATTCCAACTCATGTGGCTTCAGGAGGCATCTCTCAAGGACCTAGTCCCTGGGTGGTGGAGGGATGGCAAACCATATTTTGGTACGACTATGTATTCCTTTGCAAAGAGGCTCCAGTATGTTAAGTATAGGCTGAAACGTTGGAATAAACACCATTTTGGTAATGTTTTCTAGGCTAAAAGGGCTACCCAGGAGCACTTGGATTCCATCACTCAACAAATCCAAGATCAGGGGCTTACTGAGGAGTTGAGTTTGCTTGAGGTTATGGTTGTTAAGGATGTGGAGGAATGGGAGTTGCGCAAGGAAATTTTTTGGAAGTAAAAGTCTCGCATTGATTGGTTGCAGGAGGGGGATAGGAATACTTATTTCTTCCACAATTCGGTTAAAGATAAAAGGTAGGGAAACATTATAACTTCTCTAAAATCCCAAGCTGGGGACCCTCTCCTCTCTTCGGCTGAAATTACTAAGGAGGCAGTTTGATACTTCTCTACTCTTTTCCATGATGATTCTATTCCTGCCAGTGAGGATGAAGATGCATTCCTATCTTGTATTCATCCCCTAGTGACCAAAGAAATGAACAATTTTCTCCTCAATCCAATCACTCTGTTGGAATTAGAAAATGTTGTGTTTCAGATGAGAAAAGGTAAATCTTTTGGTCCTGATGGGTTCCCGGTGGAGTTCTTTTAGGAGTTTTGGGAAGTTATCAAGCTTGACCTCCTCAAGGTTGTCTAAGAGTCTCATAAGAATAGGCAAATGCTCAGAGCTTTTAATGCCATCTTCTTGGCTCTCATCCCTAAGCACGAGGGTGTTGATTCTTTGGATCTCTTTAGGCCTATTGCCCTTTGCAATGTTGTGTACAAAATCATCACTAAGTTGATTGTTGAGTGCTTGAATCCATGGATGGACAAGTTGATCTCTGAGGAACAAGGTGGGTTTGTGGATGGTAGGCAGATTTTGGATGGTGCGGTCATTGATACGGAGACTGTGCACTCTATGGCCTCATCCAAAGAAAAGGCTATGCTCATTAAGCTTGATATAGCCAAGGCCTATGATCGTATCAAATGGGACTCTCACACCAAGATTTGAAGAGTGTTTGGATTTGGTAATGATTGGATTCAGTGGGTTTTGAGTTTTGTCACGACTTCTTCCTTATTCATGCTCATCAACAGTGAGCCTTCTAAAAAAATCGGGGCTTCTAGGGGCCTTCTGCAGGGGGATCCTTTATCCCCATACCTGTTCATTTTGATGGTTGAAGGACTTGGGAGATTCTTGAAATCTCTAGTGGAGCTTGGCTTGATTCAGGGTTGGTGGCGGGATAATAATCTTCCCCCCTAGTCCCATCTCTAGTTTGTGGATGACACAACGCTTATGGGCATGGCTAGAGTAGAGGAAGCAGTCAATATAAGGAGGGCTCTGGATTGTTATTTGGTGGCTCTGGGTCAAAGCATTAATGAAGGCAAGTCTTCTATTTATTTCTTTAACACTCCTAACCTCATTCAACGGAGGATTGATGTATTCTCAAGTTTCAGGTCAACTCGCCCCTATTTTTCTACCTTGGTATTCCTTTGGTAGTCCACTCCTTACCTCGAGTGCTCTGGAAAGATGTTATTAATAAGTTTTGAAAAAAGGTCAATCATTGGATATTTAGATGGCTCTCTACTATAGGGAGAGTGACTCTTCTACAATTTGTGGTGTAGGCTCTCCTTATGTATAAGTACTTTGTTCTATCTGCTCTTGCTAGTTTTGTGAAGGACTTTGAGGCCCTTTGTTAGTAGTTTCTTTGGTCTGGAAATCTCCTTTCACGAAAGTGGAATCTAGTCAAGCGGGATGTGGTATGTTGTTTGAAGCAGGAGGGTGGTCTCGGGCTTCGTCGAGCTAATTTGACTGGGCAATTGTTGGCCGCTAAGCTTTATTGGAGGTGGTGTTCTCAGCATCAACATACTTGGGCTAAGATCTTCACCTCAAAATACCTTGTGGATGTGGATGGAATGGATGTTCCTAGGTACTCTCTCATGGGGAAAGGATCTATGGTTTGGAGCACCCTCAAGAGGGGAGCCAAGTTGATTAAGCAAGGATTGTTCTAGATTTGCAACAGGGGTTCAAAGCCTCTCTTTTGGTTTGATTCCTTGGATGGACATCCCCCTATTATGTCTACTCATCCTCATTTGTAGGACCTATGTAGGCATTTTTTGGATGTTGGATGGTCTCATGTGGCTGATTTCAAGTCTCCTCAGGTTTTGGATCGGGTTTTAGTGTGCAAATGGAAAGACCTACATGAGTGGCCACCAAGAGTTGTGGAGGAGGACCATAAGGAGCTTGCATGCATCTTGGCTGGTAGGGTTTGTAGCTTTCTCCTAGAGAGGGATGTTCTGGCCTGGAGTGGAGACTAGAAAGGGAAATTCACTGTGGCCTTTGGGTACAAGGTTTTTGATGAACAAATGTTTGGATGCACAACGGTTACCTTGTGGAAGCAAATCTGGAACAAGTTCTCTTGGCCCAAGTGTAATTTTTTCTCCTGGTTGGTGATTTATAATAGATGCTTGACCTAGGAGAATCTTAGGAAGTAGGGCTTTCAAGGCCCCTCGGTGTGTGTTTTATGTGCCAACAATGAAGAGAGTACTTTTCATCTCTTCTTTCAATGCCCTTTTGTTAGGGTGCTCTGACATTTCTGCTAGGGTCTCTGAAGTAAGCCGTGTTGGCACGCTTCTTCTCTAGAGGACTTTTGTAGTAGGTTGGGGAGTTCTACAACTAAGACTTCATTTCTTCACACTGCCTGGTTAATTGGGCCTAGCTTCATCATCTAGAAAATTTGGTTGGAGCGTGATCACAAGATTTTCTTGGATAAGAAGCTTTAGGTGATACATGTCTAGACAATGATATTGGGAGCTCTGCAGGAGACTTTGGTGGCTAGGTGTGACCTCTCCACCCCTGTGGACCTTTGGGATACGAGGATTGTTCATAGTTTGGAGCTCTCTTGTTGCGCCAAGGATGAGAGGAGGCCTAGATTTGGTCGAAGTGCTAGAGAGAAGGTTCAAAGAGATAGCCATTGGATGCCTCCACCTTTGGGGGTGTTGAAGATAAATGTAGACGGGTCCTCTAGAAGTAATCCTAGCCATGTTGGGATTGGGGGCGTTGGTAGGGACTGCTCTGGAGTTGTTGTGTTCTTCTTTTATGAGTATTATGGCCTGCATTCTAATAACTTCATGGAGGCTTTGGCTATTCTCTCAACTTTGAAGAGGGCTTGTGCCCTTGGTTGGAGAGGGATAATTTGCGAGTTTGATTCCCAGATTTCAATTGACTTGTTAGAGAAGTGGCATCTAGAGGATGTTAACTAGTAGCTGGCGAGTGTAGTTAGACAAATCATCTCCATGGGGGGGTCCTTGGACTCTATCACCTTTCACTATATCCCTAGGGAGTGGAATAAGGTGGCAGATGGTTTGGCTAAATGGGCTTCGGAGCAAAGGGGAACTTGGAAAGTGGACGATTGGAATGCTCTTTCTGATGGTCTTTCTAGGGATCTTGAGGACTTGGTTGCGAAGGATATGAGATGTGTTCTAGGTGTTTCTTGATTTTTTTGCTTTTGGCCCCTGATGGGTGGCTTGTTTCTCTTGGATTTGTACTGCTTTCTTGATTTAATAAAGTTTTTACCCTCTTGTTTATTAAAAAAAAAAACCTTATTTCTACCCCATGTGTTGCTTTTGTATGATGAAATACACTTATATGATATTCTACCTCTAGTTAGGTACATGATACCTTGAAACCAAGCTAAAATATAAAACATGGTTAGTGATGTTGGGACTCAATCCTCCAAAGTCAAATTTTGCTTGATTCCCTTCCCTTTTTGTGTATCATAACTTTATTTGACCCATTGTTGATAATATAATTGAGACATCTTAAGTGGTTCCCCTAAGTGTTAAAAGATGTAAAAATCCATAAAAAGTAAGTCTATACTATTTATGGTGCTCTCCTTAGTGTTTTTATGTTTTCTAGAGTTGTAAAATTTTAGGCTTTCCTTTTACATCATGACTTTCCTGTCAACCTCAATATCTTAGTCCTTCACCTAAAAAAGTTTCTAAGTGATCCAATAATAATTATTTATTAAAGGAAGGCGCTCTGCAAGCGGCAATGACGATGTCATGGCATTCACATGGGGGAATGAATGTCAATTCAATGGTCATAGGCCACTAAGGGTTTGCGATATCTAGCCCATGTACTCTCACCCTGCCTTCTTTTGTTTCCTCTCTCTGCTACTATTTTGCATTTACTTTGTTCATGTGATTTGTTTCAGTTTATTGCTTGTATTCTATATTTTAACCCTAGTTGAATCATTTTATCCCTAATGTTGTCCTTTAGGAGGGAGGAAGTTACTAGGGTTTGATGGAATATGATGTATTGGTTAGTGGTGATTCACCCAATGGGGTTGAAATGATCTTAGATGAATCATTTTCATTAACTAACAATGAGGGAGGGGATAAACATTTATTCAAAGACATTGTGGTGGGTGTTAAATGCTTCCATGCTCAAGTGTTGGAAAATTTTATTAAGGTGGGCGATGGCATGGAATTTGGACTCCAGGAAGCCAAAGGAAATGGTAAGTACCCTCTCTCCTACCTGAAGAAATTATTCCTCACCCCTAATCTAAACATGAAAGAAGCCATAAAAATTAAGAAAGTAGACTAAGTAAGGTTTCTATCTTTTTTCGCATACCTAGATTATAAAATAATTTTGACAAGAAAATTCTTAGAAGAATGGTTAAACAATGTATGACATAAATGTTTTTGCATTCAACTAACATTTTGCATAATGTTGCAAAGAGGATTATTTGTTGTATTCTTTAAAGATCATGATATGCAAAATAAAATTATTGAGAAACAATATTGGAATGTAGGAGGCGTTGTATTCAAAGTGGTAGCTTGGTCCCCAAATACCCTAAATGATGAAATACTAGCTCTATCTTACCCAAGATGGGTGACAGTTAAGGATGTGCCCACTCAAATGTGGCGGTTTTACCCCAATTAATTGCCTTGTTTGGAGGTTGAGATTAAAGGAAACTAACTTGACCTTAATGAGCATGGATGTTAGGTTTTTGGTTGCTTTAAATATGAGTGTCAATATTCTAGAAGAAATTGCAATTGAATTAGATGAGAAATTGGAATCTGTTAAAATAGAATTCTTAGGTGGGTTAAACATTTGCTTCCTTTGTAAAAAAGAAGGGCATGTTAGGAAGAATTGCCCCATCCTAAAAAGAAAAAATGACCTTGCTAAGGAATAGTCAAAACCTTCAAACCCTAATGAAAATGGGGGAGATTTGGCAGTAAACAGTACGGTCAATCAACTATCAGTGGTCAACTCGCTTGGTGTAAAAAAAAAACCCTAATTCTAATAAGGGAAAAAATGATAAAATTAAAACTATATATAATTCAATGGTTACTAGTGTAGACCTCGAATAGATTCAGATAGATGGTGAAGTAGGGGAACTTGTTGTTTTGGATCAAAAATACCAAATTGTAAACTTCGACTATGTAATTTTGCTGTCAAAATTTTGGGACCCCCCCTTTTTTCTTCATCGACACCGCATGGTAAATTTGGCTAAGTCTTTGTTGAGTCGGGTTCTCCGAAGTGTTTATAACTTGGGAATTGTTTTGGTTACTTAGTCTAATTCCTCACTTAACCACCATAACTCTTTCTTTGTCATCTTTAAACTTGGGTGGTATTTTGTGTTTTGTTATAACTTGTTGCATGCTTCAAAGTTATTTTCCCAAGTTTGGGTAGACTGTACCCAGGGTTCATGAACTTACTAAAAAGGTCATCGCTAATATTTTCAACATCTTTTCAAGGCCAAGCACAAGCCAAAGCACTTTTTATAACTATTGCGGTGATTTGTATAGTTTCACGAAGTTCCCATTTTACCACCAGAACATGTTTGCAAGGGGATTTAAGTGGTTATCATACAAAGTATCATTCAAAAGCATGAATGAAAGCCATTATGCATAACTAAATGAAGAAAAAGTTATTCATATGAATTAGAATTAAAACTTGAAGCAATACAAAAAGAATCACGATACAAAAAAATCAATACCAAGAGTATTAAAACACTATATTCTAATATATATATGGGTACTATTGGAAATATTTTTTTTTGTTGATTACATATAAATAGAGGAGCTACATAATATAATAACGAAAAATTTCTTCTTAGGTACAAAGGATAAACATTAGCGCATGAAGTACCTCTGTGACTGCTTGAAGATGCTCTATTTGAGCAAATAAGAGCAGATTCTTGTGTGTTTGTAAAAACTAAGCAAACAACTCCATGTTTTTCCTCACGAGTCATGCATGCAAAAGAGTCACCGCCTCCTCTAGGGTTTCATTATGAGGAATTGAAGCAATGCAAATGGCATCACCTATCAAACCACTTTTCATATAGATGTTGAGGTTGGCGATGGCTACATTCACCTGGTGAAGGAACTCTAGTCTCACTAAATGCTCTACTACTCGCATTCCCCAATCGTGGCGACTGGAAGTGCGAATTATGATGTACACAAAACACTCCAGCAATGTTGCATTGTGTACGTGAACTTGATTCCGAAAAGTATCTCCTAATATATTGTGCAACACTTCCTCCTCAATCTCACTTTCCACCATGAAGACTTCCTTTAACTGATTAGTCAGTCTCCTCAAAAGGAGACTACACTCAATCTCTTCAATGGTGACAAAATCATTCATGGACACACCATCACTTTGAGCACTAGCCATGTTTGATACTATAGGATGGCGAAGTGAGGTTACTCCTGTGGAATTTATAGAGGGTTGGCGAGACATGCTAATTGAGAACAATTAAGATGATAGGATGGTGATGCAATCTGAGTTAATGGTGATATGACAAGAATTTAAGTTACATTCCCAATTAATTTCATGGGAGGAAAACATGCACGTGTGACAATTGTTCAATCCTCAATTGGTGAGGTATGCAAACCGTTTGTGATCAATGGCCATGAGGCGAGAGTTAGATCAAGAAGTGCTCAGGAATTGTTCGCAGTCTTTTCACTGGCAATATAATCATGATAGTTATTTATTATTCTCAGCCACCAATTTCAAGATAAATAGTTACACGGTAAGAAAGCGTTGATACAACTAATTGGTAACCATCAAGAAGGGAATTCGGCTCCTATATCTAAACGGGAGGACTCTTTGGTAGGGGTCCGACCTCTAAAATTACATGGTGTTGTAGTGAAGGAAGGAATGCTTGGTTTTATTTTCAATTAGCTAGTTTTCTGATTCCAATAGATGGTAATATATGTGTTATTGGTGGGATGTGATGTTAATTATACTGACCTATGATTCATGTATAATGTAGGATACATTTTCTATGTGAGATATATTCTACTGTATTTATTTCCTATATTGCAATTATGAAATCTTTCATCCATGCCTAGATTATATTTCATCATTAGTCGAATACAGTCTGTGAGCTATCTCATTGATGATCTTTAGGATTTACTTTCACATTAATTACATTTTTATGTATTAATGTTAGTTTCCTTATCGCTTTCTAGTTAAAAGCTACTCATCTTTCATTTATTTTACACGAGGGAGTTGTACCTCTCAATTCAGAGGAAAGCCACAAATGTAATTGTGGCCTTTCTAGAGCTATTAGCGAATAAGATATAGTGCTTATCGGGTAGAGGAGTTACATTATCACCATCTTTATCAAAAGGGGCCAATTCATTTGTTAACAAATTATTAACTTTGCTTCAAAATCCCTTTTGATAGTGACAAACCAAGGGGTTAACCAACACCTGGGGCATAAGAAAAACACCCAGGAGCTAGTCCTAGATAAAATTAAATAAAGGATTTTGGAAAGAAAGAAAAAAAGTGATGCTAGTCGAACAAGCAGGCATGATGAAGACATGCTACAAAAAAACCCTGGTCTTAACTTCATCTGCAACTCAGAAAAAATCTATGAAACTGGTGGGGTAAGAGAAGTCCAGGATGATTCTTATCCATAACTAAAAGAAACATCCTTGGATGGGATAACAAAGTATTCCTTGACAGACAAGAAAGAAGCCCCATTAGGGTTAAAAGAGAAGATAAACTTGGACATCGTCCAAGAGCATCAAAAGGGTGGTAACCAAGGAGTGATGAAATTTGGTTTTGATAGAGTCCCCAATAAATTAGATTCAGATAAAATAGTGTCTAAACCCAGTTTCTCCTTTCCTAATGCTAGTCCTAAGTAGAAGAATGCTCATGATCTAGATTTAATAGTCAAGAAAGGGGAGTAAACAATTTGTTGTGTAAGATTAAGAATGTCAATGACATAGACTTGTCCCAGGAAAATGAATTCCTATACATTCCCTTTGATAGCCTTTTAGAATAGATTCTAAGGATAGTGAATAATAGTTCTCTCCACGATCAAAAGAATGATAAAAAAGGATTTAATAAATCTTCTGATTATTTTGATAAACCTAATAAAATTGTTAAAAAAAAGAGGTAGTCTAAAAAATAAGAAAGAGATCCCTATCATAAAAGATGCAATAAAATCAAAGAAGATAGTTTACGTAAATGTTTCAATAGCCTTAATAATAGCTCAGATGAACCCCAAACCATGGAGAATGATGCTCCTTAACTACATAATTTGGAATGTCAAGGGGCTAGAATCCCTAGATAGAAAATACATAATAAGAAGATATTTAAATCTTGAGAAAAACAAAGATGTTGTCCTCCTAAAAGAGGTTAAAGCTACTAAATTTACATGGAAAAAAATCTCAAATTCCTATGAAAAGTTGTTTCCCAATTCTATACCAACCATGATAGGGGCAAAAGTGGTGTGGCTATTCTTTTCGCCAATCCGTGGGCTAAATATGTAATTGAGAATGATTTTTCACCTTGCAACAGGACGACATGGGTTATCATAGAAAAGGATAGTTATAAATTTGGAATATGCTCTATCTATGCATCCAATGACTACAGGGAAAGAATTAACCTATGTAAATGGATGTGTGAGCCACCCAGTATGCCCTAGTTTATAGGCGGAGATTTTAACATGATAGAAAATAGTCAAGACAAAATTGGTGGACTAGAGATAGAATGGAAAGGTAAAGAGAAACCCTTTTGGGAAGGAATGAAATCAAAGTTCAAATTATATGACCCCCTATAAGGGGGGAAAAAAGGGTGCTAATTCAATCAGTATACCTAGTGTAATGCATAAAAAGGCAACAAAAGGATATACTATCGGTTAGACAAATTCTATGCAAATAAAGAATTCTTCTTCTTTGATAAATTAGAGGAAGAAACTAAAGTAAGGGTTTAACCTTGCATGTTATTACATCATCACCCTATTATTTCAAAAATAATAGAAAACCAAGGTGTTAAGGAGACCAGAAGAGAAAATAAATTCCTCTTAAACTCAAACCTATTAAAGGATGAAGATTGTAATAATGCAATATTCTCCTTAAGAGAAATTAATAAATGGTTATTGAAAAAATGACCCATAATTTGAAAATTGGAATAAAAATATTAAAACTTGGTCTACCTTCTTCCAAACTATAGGGGAAAAAAGAGCAATGGATTGAAGAAAATAGGAAAATATCCTCCAAGAAAACCTAATTAACCTAGAAAACAACCTTTAGGACAACCCTAAGAAGGTTAAATTGAATGAGGAATTGATAGATTGTAAGAAAGCTTTGAGAAGCATTCAAACAAGGAAAATTCAAAGATTAAAAAAAGGGGCAAAACTAAATTGGCTAAGTAATGGAGATAAAGGTACATAGTTCTTTAATTACATAAAGGAAAAAGGTATAAAGGAGAAAGTAAAATGCTTATGGGAAGGTGGTAGATTACACTCTAACCTTGAAGAAATTTTAAATTAGTTCAACCTCTTTTAGAAGAATCTTTTTACCTTAGAGGGACAAGGTGTCCACTCTCTTAAAGATAGAGACTTTTGCAAAAATTTAATCTCTAAATTAATTTCTAAAGACATGGTTGTCAAAGTTGAGAAAAGAAATAACCAAGGAAGAAATAGAACTTGCAATATAAGCCTCCAGTCTTGATAAATCCTTGGAGGCAGATGATCTACCTATTGAATTTTATAAGAAAATTTTAATTGGGTTTCTGAAGAATTTATCGTTGTATACGATGAAGCTATATCTAAAGGTTCCCTTGGTGAAGAACTAAACAAAGGCATCATAAAATTAATTCCCAAAGATGGGGACAAAACATTAATAAAAAAATTGGAGACCAATAACACTCCTAAATGCGTCTTATAAGATCCTAGCAAAAAATTTAGCCTCAAGGTTAAGAGATGTTCTTCCCTTAACTGTCCATCACACTCAAATTGGATTCATTAAAGGGAGATATATACTAGAAAACCTTATTACAAGCTAGGAAGCCATGGAATGGGCTACAACCTCTAACCAAAATTTTGGCATGCTTTTACTGGACTTTGAAAAGGCATATGATAGAATTGAATGGCCCTTCATGTTGGAGGCACTTGAGGGTTTTGGGTTTCCAAAGGAATTATGTAAAATGGTGGGTACTCTTCTACAAGATGTTAATGACTAGATAGATGTAAATAGAAACTTTTCCAAACCCATTTCTCTCTAAATATTGATTAGGCAAGGATTCCCTCTAGCACCAGTCTTATTTGTGATAGCCTTTGAAGCCATATACTAAATAC
>VDFB02341863.1:0-44704 GCA_007258455.2 Sequoia sempervirens
ATTGATCAATGGGCGATTTCTTGCTTCTTTCCATCCATCAGAAACTATGGTCAGCCCTGTTTCGATCCACGAATCCCTTATGGGCTTCAAAGAGTCTGCTACATGTTTCACCTCTTTCTCCAATAAGGTGCAACGCACCTTCTCAAAACCTAGGCCCTTATACCCCTTTGGAGCCTCATTAATAGATTTCACCATTTTTTGCCAATATGGTGAACGAACAACATTGAATGCCAATCCATTGGCATAGACACATCTTGCTGTCTTGATCAGCAATCTCTCTTGCCTCATTCTGAAATGAAGCTTCCAACGGTCCCTTAGATCTTTTATTTGAAGAGGGATGGCTTGCTCTTGAGGGATGTCCATAAATGGATGGCTTTCTATAGGTGGAAAATAAGAAGGTGGTGTAGGGGGTTTCATGGATCGAGATCCTTTCTTCAAAGGATGGCTTGTTTTACCACCAGTTGTTTTTTGGTCTGCCTTTTCTTCCTCAGCAATATATTTCAACACTATATCTTCTGGAATGCCATCGTTGTTTTCACCTGGACAATTTTTCATGCCTGTTTCAGGGATCCCGCACAAGTGCCCCTTTTACTCGACTGTATGAGCTCGAATATTGAACATTGCAATGACTACAAATCCAAACATATCCTCCACCACCTGGAAGTTGCTGAACTATTTCTACATATTTCCAAAGGGGAGAGGCTGGGTTTATTTTGAAACGAGATTGGATTGAACCTGAGGAAGTACCGGTTGCCATTGTAATACGGAATAGTGAATACTTAAGGCACAACATATTGAAATTTTGGTATTGATTCATTGAATTTGAAACTAAAAGACTTAATTAATTTCAAAAAAATGAAAAAATTGAACATGTGTTATAGACATTTAGAGGAATGAAAAGTAAAACAAAACAATAACTAAAAACAAAACAAAAGAGTTAAAGTTCACTTGTGAAAAAAAATGTAAAAAAAATAATCAAAAAACTTCAAAAAACCTACCTCTTTTGAAGAAATCTTGCTCTACGATCTTCTTAGCAACGAATAGACACTTGCAAGTGCTTAGGAATAGCACAACAATCAACTTTGAACAATCTACGATCAGAGCCTTCAAGTCTATTCCAGCTTGTGCAAGCAAAAGAGAAAGTTCAGCAATGGAGGCAAAAAATCCTTTTTTTCTCATTCACAAATTAGTAAATGAGTTTCACTTTACCTATTTCATGTTTTTGAGACAAGTATTAGGGTTAGAAATAATAAAAAAGTCATTAAAAGTCAAAAACGAGTCAAAAAAGTATTAAAAAAATGAAAAAAAGAAGTGAAAAAACGCGCCTGGGCGCGGAATAGAACCCGGGTTCAAACCGGGTTTGAAATTTTCGAGCCCTGCCCAAACCCACAGTCATGGGTCCGAACCCTGGCCAAACCAACAGTCCAAAAACTGGACCCACAACGAATTTTCCCGGACCGGACCCGAATTCCGGACCCAAACCGAACCCAAATCGAACCTGGGGCCTATATGAGCGAATCCGGTAACAAAGTAATGCTTATTACATGAGTTGATTCTCCAATTTAGTATAAATTTCCAGTTTTATATCAATATATGTTCTACACCCCTTCTCTTTTGTCTAGAAAATTTCTCTAAAATACTTAAAAACACAAAAAGATAAACAAAAACTACAAGGGTTGGAGTTGGGGCTAGCTGGGCTCTTCACAGAAGACCTTTCCTTCCCACTATAGATGCATATATTAGTTGTAGCTCAACAAATGGGATAATCTCTATGGAAAATGCAAAGAAATTAACTATCTATCCTACCACCAAACCTTCACCTAACAACCCTCCATGGGGTGAGAATTAGGAAGCCAATGACACCTTTGTACAAACATATTCTGGCAATTCATACAATTCTTTCCTTGACAAATTATAGAGAATGAGTGGTCTTTGCGCCCAACCAACGATTACTTACAATTTCACCAATTACCACCTAAACTATGTTATTATAATGAAATTTTATAAGTTTTTGACTTGCTGAAACAAAAATGAAAGTCAACCAATTTAACACTCTAAGGAAAACCCTCAACAATAATACTCAATTGAAAAATAAGCAAAAGCCACAATTGATTGCAATGTTACAAACAAACGACAATGCCTTTTTCTAGGATTATCAACTCATGAAAGGATTCTCTATAGAAAAATGGACGCATCACATTTATACGAGACATGATTGTAGACCTATTTAAAAACCTCAAAGACGAGTGAATCCAACATTATGGGAAATTTTTCAGGATGAGTTGTACATCACTTAATGTTGGCATTACTTATCCTATTTCCACTACTCGGTTGGTCTCTCTATTGACTATTGTTCCAAAATAGTGTAAAGTCCCTTGCCTAATCTGTCCTGAACTTTTAAATTTGTGTTGTTTGACATTTTGTCAAACACTTTGCATGCAAACAATTTCTGAATATTGTTGTACCCAAGCCAAATTTTTTGCTTCATTAAGGCATTTTGCTTAAAAGAGTCTAAACCTTGCTATAATGATGTCTAATATAGTTTTTGGGCAATATCAAGCATGGAGTTTTGCCAATGTTTTGTCAATCAAAGGCAATTTATATTGATCAGAACCTGAATTGGGGATTCAAAACGAGGCATTTCACGATGAAGTAGTATTTCACGAAAAGATTATACCTTTCCATGGTCATTTCAGTGGCCAAGACGAGGATTTCGGTGATCAAATTTATGAAGATTTTTCAAGCAGAAGCAAATCTGCACCCCTGTAGCTCAGGGGCGCCCTTCTCCTTCAAGGCCTAGATCTTGTTGCTTTTGTTTGTAAATGTAGTCAATTTCTTAAGAATTAGCCTAGCTATCCATCGAGCTATCCTGCGAGGTTATCCGAGGTCTACAACTCCAGTTGCTGAGGTCAGAAGCTGAAGGTTCAAGAAGTTGCAGATTGCAAAAGGTGGTCAGTTCACAGCTTTTGCGCCCCTATAGCCCAGGGGCACCCTTCTTAAAGGAGGTCTAGATTATGTTATTCCTGCTTGCTGATACATTCAATCTCTTCCTAATTGGTCTGGCTATCCGATGAGCTATCTAATGCAGACATCTGAGACCGAAAGCTCCGGCAGTCAAGGTCAAAAGTTGAGGTTGTAAGGAGGGTTTTCATCACAAAAAGTTGTCAATTGACAAATCTGCACCCCGGTAGACCAGGGGCCCCCTCCAAAATGACCCCTGAGATGGATGAGATTGCAGATGAGGTCTTCCTGACATCTGTGCTACTCTAGTTCGATTTCACAACGCACCAGTCAGCCAGTCAATCCAACATTCTGAGAGATCGTGGCAAAGATTCTACCAGGCACGTAAATCAGCGGGTGGAGAAACATGAAACATACACTGTAGCCTCTGTAGGCCAGGGGCGCCCAACCTTTATGCCTGTCAGATGGAATTTTTAGCTTTCGAAATCTTCACGAGACTTGTGAGGAATTACTCCAGCTGTTCAACGAGCCCAGCCGTCAACCTCCGGGATTTGGCAAACGCTCGTACGTGTGAGGTCTTTGCAAAATATTGAGAAAACGAAGACAACTTGAAAAATGGCGAAGTCTGGTTGTATATTTTAATTTGAAAAGGCTATCGTCTCTTTGAGGTTTTAGAAGCAGTTTTCTCGCGTCGTTACCTCGAAAGACATCTCTTGTAGGCCCTTCTAGCTATGCGATGAGACAGACAGTGCTCGAATCAGGTCACTCCAGCTCCCGATATCAGGGGTCAAAGTAGGGCATCTAGTTGAAAGTCACTTCTGAAAAAATGGTGTTTGAGCCTTTTCAGGCCAGAGGCACCCTTTCTTTTCGGGTCCTTAATACACCTTCCAAGTGCCTTACGTGCATTCGTTGGATGCAGAATACTTCCAGTCACGCAGTGAGTCCATCATCCAGTCAGCAGGATTCTTTGTTCGTCGTCAGCACCCGTTTGAAGCATCAGATGGCAGAATGGAGAAATGGCTAAGTCTGGTGTTGTAAAATCAATTTAATCAAAGGCGCCTAATTTTTTGGGGTGTCAAACGTTGATTTTCACAGTTGTAGCTCCCAGTAGTCATTTCATCCTTGCTCTGCAGGCTTCGCGATGGATATCTCAACTTGGTCTCAGCATCACTCAGTCACCCGAAAATCAGAGCTGAATAGGGGCGACTGTAACTTTGCAGTCAGCTATAAAGTAGGAAGTTAGCAAAAAATCTCATAACTAGTGCAAATGGATGCCTGGAGAGTTAGTCTTTGACTTTTCGGAATCCAGATGTTGAGCTTTTGCTAACTGTTTAAAAATAATATTTAATTCAAGTTTTGCATGCAAAACATTAAAAATGGCAATTTTCTTCAAGAATTTAATATTGGTGCCTTTTTAATGTTTAATTTCTAATTTGCATGTTAACTGAGTATTTTATTATTATTTTGTAATCTGGACTCCGAATCTCTAACAGTTCAACTGGAGGAGGTCCAATCAAAACAATTATTTTCAAAGTCTGGGTTCTATTCTTCCAGTCATGCTTTTATGGTGCGATTTTGCTCTATTAATTCAAGCATGGCATCTATCATTTCATTCATCCAGCTTGAGCAGAGGTGAATTCTTTCTAGAGTTGTGCAAATTTTCATCATCAATCAATGGCAAAGACATTAAAAAAAAACAAACATTCTTTTGGAGGTACAAGTCCAGATTCATCAGCAAAATTCAAGGCAGAGTGGCGATTTTAATAGAAGAAAAGCATCAAAACCTCATTCTTTTGTCTTCAATTCTTCTATTTCTCGTCTTCAATTCTTTCGCATGTTTGAAGAATTGGCGACTTTTGACAAAACAAATCATCTGGGTTGATTCAGAATAGCTTCCTCAAGAAAACCCATGTGCCAGAATTTTTCAGGAAAATTTACTCCAGAGCAACAGTTCTCGAGGCTCTAATTTTCTCAACTGAAAATTCCTTGCATGGTCGAGTAGAAGTCAAATTTTCTCATTTCTAACGTTCTGGGTTGTCTTAGAATCTTTTTCTGCACAAAACCCATATCTCAAATTTTTCCGTGAAAATTGCCCTTCGATAGGCTATTTTTAGCCTCAGTAGGCTATTTTTAGCTTTCCAGAAAAGTTGTCAAAATATAGCCGTGTTCACAGTCAACAGGCGACTTTTTCAGAGTACAGTTCATGCAGACTGAATTCAAAACCAAATCGGTCTTAATTCATGATTTCATCAAAAAAGCTGACACCGATTTGTATCAAGTGCATCCGTAGGGTTGACAGGTGTAGTCACTCAAGTTCACATGGTTTCATGCCTCGTATAGCTGATTGTCTTCCAAGGCAAGTTTAGAGGGTTGATACTGTTGGAATTTTGTCTGTGTAGAAAGATCGTTTGCATTCCTCACAACCAGAGTGTTCACGGTTAGACTTCACAGTTTCGTCATGGAACACTCTTCCATAGAGAAGAACGTGAAAAACGTGAGAAGCGTCAAGAAGCGGCCATCACTTCAGTTACAGAGCTGTAATGTCCCCTTCCAGTTGACATCTCTCAGATCATTGATTAGCCTATTATGTGACCCTCGTAGGCTGATAGGGTGGATAGAGGGTCTGGTTGAGGCTTGGCTTAGCTTCAGTTGCAGGATTGTTTCAGTTTGGCTTTCGTTCGGGGTCATTCAGACATCATTTGCTTGACTTACTATTTTTAGTAAGTGGAGACACTCAGCAGAGCACCCCTGCTATTTTTAGCAGTATGGTTTGGTCGTATGCGGATTCAGTCACTTATCAACTGGCTTCAGACGGTTCGTCATTTGGACCTATTTTGAGAGAGATATTAATATTTGTTTGCGAAAATGAATATTAATTAATTAAAGGCTATATTATAAAGTTATAATATAATTAAATATTATAACTTAAGTGACTTAAAGGAAGGGGTCGACCAACATGAAGAAGGGCCACTTTTCAATTATATTTTTAATTAAAAGTCGTCCTTCTTAAAACGAAAACCAAAGGGTTCGATTTTCATTTGCATTTGGAGAGCGAGCCATCTTGATTAATTTGATTCGAGAACATGAAATATCAGCTGATTTATTGCTTATCAGAGAGGTAGCTTCATTCAGAGGTTATCACAGAGTTAATTCAGAGATTACATCATTCAGGGTTTGAATCCAGAAAGCATCCGACAGAGATATATTCAGGGGCACCTAACCTTGCTTCACATCGGCAGCCAACCAAGGCCATTTTCTTGAATTTCTTTGCTGCTAGACGTGCCTCGGTACTGCTGGGCCGGTACCTTCAAGTACAGGGTTGTACTTTTCACATTGGGAAGCAGCTTCCTGCTGGGCATTGTCTTCACCCGGTAGAGGCATAAACTTCATTGGTTTCATTTGCTATCATCACGAGCAAGAAATTAAAATCTATGATGGGCGTACCATTTCATTAGCTTCACAGGTGGCTGCAACAATCAGGTTTTCATCAATAATGTTGTTGCTTTTTGTTTTGCATGTTATCAGATCTCAGATGTAATAAGCCTAGAAGATCAATAAACTTTTTGGCATCATTAGATCAAGCAGTTTCCTTCATTTTTAGGCTTGTAGTATTTTATTTAATTTTTATAAGCAATTTCTTTCAAAATCGCACTTCAACTGTTTATGCAAAAAACACAAAAAAACCAAAAACAAGCAAAAATCAATCAGTTTCAGAAACAATGAGAACAGGGGTTTCTACAGTGGTATCAGAGCCGGAGGTCTCGAGGTCGAGACTTGCGGAGCGTGGTGGGTTGTGATGTCCCGATGCGGGCCCCCATCGGAAGGTGACGTAGGTCTGTCCTAGCGGTTTACCCAGCCACGTGTCCGGGGTCTTCAGCGGGAGTACCTATCCTGGGGATGCCCCCTTAAAGCTAAGAGGGGTGTCGTTCACTACTAGTCCGGGCTTTTGGTGCAACGGTAACTACAGTGGTATCAGAGCTAAATCTTGCCATCCTGAGGGTTTAGCATTCTTATGCAGCCACACGAGGTTGGGCCTCACAGATATTACACTCGCAGGAGAGCCTTGATTGACAGGGACCAGGGATTGAACAGGCAGCCGGGTACCATGGCTGACGGAACAGATATTCCTCGAAACCCTAGGGATCAGGATGATGCAGAGGTTCTACACACTCTTAGAGATTTACGGATAGGTCAACAGCAGGTGACTAATGTACTACAGCAATTGACAGTGGCAATCCACAGGATAGGTACGCCGAGGAGACCGTCACCACGTCGTGACGAGAACAAGAGTGATGTAGGTTCACGGAGAGCACCTAGGACTGTTTCACGTACAACAGACAGGCCAACCCGGCCTACTTTTGTGAGACAGGAGCTTGATGAGGCCATTGCAGGTGAGGAGCCTGAGGAAATGTTCGCTGATACTCTTATGGCAGCAAACGATGAGTGGGAGTTGCTGACACCGGATGTTAGAGAGAGGATTACCTTTGACAGATTTCTCACACAAAGGAGAGAACACCACAGGAATCGACATGATTGGAGGCCTAGAAATAATAATAATGATCTGAAGCATGCCACAAACAGACTCACTCTAGCTATGTTTGACGGTAGTGGCAAGGTCACAGCACAGGCCTGGATCAATAAGCTGGACACCTTCCTCACATTGCGTCCTATGGCTGAGGAGGATGCTATTAGGTATGCTACATTGCATCTTGAGGGAGCAGCTTATGACTGGTGGCATCACGGGATGGTGACGCTTCAGCATGATCGTATCACCACATACCAGGAGTTCGTAGATAGGTTGGTGGAACGATTCGACAAGAAGGATCCTGAGTCTTATTTCAGAGAATTGGCCCAGTTGCGACAGGTTGGTAGTTTGGAGTCCTACATAGGAGACTTCCAGCGATTGTCAATGATGGTTCCCAATATTTCAGAGAGGCGTCTAGTTGTGCTTTTCATGGAGGGACTGTTGGAACCATTGAGAGGTTGGATCAAAGCATTTGATCCTTCTTCGTTACAGGAAGCTATGAAGAAGGCACGCAGTATGGAGTTTGCAGTACCATCCAGCAAATTCAACTCTAAAAATACTTCTTCATTCAGGGATAATAAAGGATTCAATAAAAACAAAGAGAAATCTGATTTTAAGAGTGACTCAAAGGGGAAATCAGCAGCACCCTTGGATCGTGAGACTCTTAATGATTTGTGAGGAAGAAGCTTTGCTTCTACTGCAAGGGTCCCTACGACCCTAACCATGATTGTCCTTTGCGGCCTAAGGGCAAGGCCAATAGAGTCATGTGGGCCTATTACGAGGATTCGGAATCTGAGGATTTCGAACAGCAGGAGAGTTCTAAGGAGTCAGAGTCAGAGGCTTCAGAGCCTAAGGCAGAGGCAGAGTCAGAGCTCCAAATCCAGGAGGCACGGTTGTCTAGCATGAGGGATCTTTTAGACTTCGTGGAGTTTTGGCGGGTCAAAAGGTTATCACCCTTCTAGATACAGGAGCCACTCACAATTTTATTGATGCTAGATTTGTGGAGAAGCGTGGACTCATAACTGAGGAGTTTGAGGGCATTCGGGTTAAGGTGGCCGACGGTTACACTCTCAGATGTGACCGTATGATTAAGGATCTTCCCTTGCGCTTGAATAATCATGAATTCAAGGCTGATTATTACGTAGTGAACATGGGAGATATTGATTTAGTCTTGGGCATGAAGTGGCTTCATTCCCTTGAGGAAGTCACACTTCGTCTCAAAGACATGGAGATTCGGTTTGATGTGGATGGAAAGACTCATATTCTGAAGGCAATCTGAGACAGTAACGTCAGGACTATTTCTTTCCGACGAATGGAGAGACTTATGCGTCATGACATGGTTGAGTGGGCTGCCGAGTGCACTTTGACACCTATACAGGAGGGACAGCATAAGACTGAGTATCATCCTGACATTCAGCAGTTGAGAGTTAAGCATGGGAAGGTTTTCAGCGACATTCCACCAGGGAGACCTCCAGATAGGGGTATTGAGCACATCATAGAGCTTGAGGAGGGCGCTAAGCCCGTCATGATTACTCCGTACAGGCATCCGAAGTGGCTTAAGGATGAGATAGAGAAGACTATCAAGGAGCTACTCAAGATGGGTCACATTCAACCGAGTAAATCACCATTTGCTTCTTCAGTGGTTCTGGTGAAGAAGAAAGATGGTACACTCCATATGTGCATTGATTACAGAGTCCTGAACAAGAGGACCATCAAAAACAGGTATCCCATACCCCGTATAGATGAGCTTATTGATGAGCTCCATGGTGCCTGTTATTTTTCGAAGATAGACTTGAGATCGGGATATCACCAGATTAGAGTCCGTGAGCAGGATGTTGAGAAGACTACTTTCCATTGTCATTGTGGACACTTCGAGTTTGTGGTGATGCCATTTGGGCTAACCAACGCTCCAACGACATTTCAGTCCACCATGAACAGAGTCTTCCATTCACTTCTGAGGAGATATGTACTTGTCTTCTTCGATGATATTATGATCTACAGCAGGACTTGGCAGGAGCATTTGGCTCATCTGGATGCAGTACTCAGTATTTTGGAGAGGGAGTCCTTGTACGCCAAGGAATCCAAGTGTGATTTAGGGATGACTGAGTTATTATACTTAGGCCACATCATCAGTGCAGAGGGAGTGCGGATGGATCTTGAAAAGATCCGTGCTATCGTAGATTGGCCTACTCCTACGAACCTTACACAGCTGCGAGGATTTCTTGGTCTATGTGGGTTTTATCGCAGATTTGTTAATGGTTATTCACGCCATGCAGCACCTATGACAGATTTGTTGAAAAAGGGTGCATTCTTTTGGACTCCTGAGGCACAGGAGTGTTTTGTGAGGTTCAAGGAGCTGATGACTACATGTCCAGTGTTAGCACTGCCAGATTTTACGAAGCCTTTTGAGCTTCAGTGTGATGCTTTTGGTGAGGGCACTGGAGCGGTGCTTATGCAGGACAAGCACCCAATTGTTTATGAGAGCAGGAAGCTCAGAGGACCAGAGAGGCTTTACAGTATTTATGATAAGGAGATGCTGGCCATAATGCATGCCTTGGCAAAATTTAGGCAATATCTCGTGGGCAGTAAGTTTTGCATTAAAACTGACCACAATAGTTTGAGGCATTTCCTGGGGCAGCGAGACTTAAATGACCATCAGCAAAAGTGGGTGAGTAAGTTACAGGCATATGACTTTGATATCACCTACATCAAAGGTACCCAGAATGTTGTTGCTGACACTCTCTCACGCCGGCCTTATCTGAGTTCTATGGTGCATATTGCAGAGGACTGGAGGCATTTGATTGTGGCAGAATATGCCAAGGACACTTGGGCATCTGGTATTGTTGAGGGATCGATGGTAGACACCAGGTATACACTTGTGAATGACTTGATCATTTACAAGAACAGGATTTTCTTGATCCCAGGATCAGAGATGAAGAACACTATTATGCAAGCCTTTCATGATGTACCTACAGCAGGGCACCCCGGGTACTTCAAAACATACAAACAGGTTCGGGAAAGGTTTACATGGAAGGGTCTTAAGGCAGGCGTTCTTCAGTATGTGCGTGAGTGCCCTGTTTGTCAACAAAACAAGCAGGAGAACACGTATCCGGCAGGATTGTTGCAGCCACTTCCGATTCCTGACAGGAAGTGGGAATGCCTGTCGATGGATTTTATTACGGGCTTGCCCAAAGCCCAGGGACGTGATTGCATATATGTAGTTGTGGATCGGCTGACGAAGTATGCCCACTTCTTTCCGATCACCACCACTTACACAGCTACACAGGTAGCATATGTCTTCTTCTGTGAAGTCTTCAAATTCCATGGGTTGCCTCGGAGCATAGTTAGCGACAGGGATAGTTGGTTCCTGAGTCACTTCTGGAAGGAGGTGTTCAAAATTTGTGGGACCGAGCTTACACCGAGCACCAGTTACCACCCACAGACCGATGGTCAAACCGAAATAGTAAACAAATGGGTGGAAGGTTACCTCAGGAATTACATTGCAGGGCAGCAAAAGGCGTGGGTCAAGTGGATATATTTGTGCGAGTATTGTTACAATACTACTTTTCACATGACCATTCAGATGTCCCCCTTCATGGCTTTGTATGGTTATGAGGCGCCTAGCTTTCTGGATTTGCTACTGAGTGACAGTAGAGTACCTAGTGCTGGAGATTTACTGCAGGAGAGTCAAGACACTATGAGGGCTCTTAAGGAAAATATTGCTAAGGCACAGAATCAGCAGAAGCAGTATGCAGATCAGAAGAGGACAGAGAGATCTTTTGAGGTGGGAGACATTGTATACCTCATGCTGCAGCCCTACCGTCAATCTACTCTTAGGAAGAGTGGTTCAGAGAAGCTTAAGCCGCGGTATTATGGTCCTTTCAGGATTCTGAGGCGTGTTGGAGATGTGGCTTACGAGCTAGCGCTTCCGGCGGATAGCAAGGTCCACAATGTTTTTCATGTGTCACGCCTCAAGAAGGTGTTGGCACACCGTGTGGTACCTTCAGCAGTTTTACCTCCCTTAGATGATGAAGGAAAGTTGATCTTAGTTCCTGAGTCGATCCTTGAGTACAGATAGAGACAGTTGCACAGGAGGACTATCAGGGAATACTTGGTGAAATGGAGAGATTTACCAGTAGAGGATGCTACATGGGAGAGCGAGGAGATTTTGCAGCATCCGGAGTTGAGATTGCTTGAGGACAAGCAATTTCAGGAGGGGCGGACTGTAATGTCCCCATCCAGTTGACATCTCTCAGATCATTGATTAGCCTATTATGTGACCCTCGTAGGCTGATAGGGTGGATAGAGGGTCTGGTTGAGGCTTGGCTTAGCTTCAGTTGCAGGATCATTTCAGTTTGGCTTTCGTTCGGGGTCGTTCAGACATCATTTGCTTGACTTACTATTTTTAGTAAGTGGAGACATTCAGCAGAGCACCCCTGCTATTTTTAGCAGTATGGTTTGGTCGTATGCAGATTCAGTCACTTATCAACTGGCTTCAGACGGTTCGTCATTTGGACCTGTTTTGAGAGAGATATTAATATTTGTTTGCGAAAATGAATATTAATTAATTAAAGGCTATATTATAAAGTTATAATATAATTAAATATTATAACTTAAGTGACTTAAAGGAAGGGGTCGACCAACATGAACAAGGGGCCACTTTTCAATTATATTTTTTAATTAAGAGTGCGTCGAGACTATGGAAATATTAAAAAGTTAAAATTCAACTTTATTTAAATGATGCCTTTTGAGGAAAAAGTCGACCCTCTTGAGAATATAAGGGTTTTCATTGTGAAAGAAGCTCATGATGTTAAGAAATCGAATTTTTGCCAAGTCCTTCTGAGAACAGAACCAAGGGTTCCAGTTTTCATTTTGCATTGGAGAACGAGCCATCTTCAGTGTTGCAGTTCAGAGGCTGTGAAATATCAGCTGATTTATTGCTTATCAAAGAGGTAGCTTCATTCAGAGGTTATCACAGAACTTATTCAGAGATTGCATCTTCAGGGTTTGAATCCGGAAGTCATCCAACAGAGAGATATACAAGGGCGCCTAACCTTGCTTCACATCTGGCAACCCAACCAAGGCCGTATGGATTTCTTTGCGGCTGCTAGGCCGTACTTTTCAGCTGCTGTTCGGCCGTACCTTCAAGTACAGGCCGTAATTTTCACATTGGGAAAAGCGCTTCACCTTTGGGCATTCTGTCTTCACCAGTAGGAGTGCAAACTTCATTGGTTTCTTTTGCTATCATCTGGCGCAGGGGAAAAGTGGAAATCTATGATGGGCGTACCATTTCATTAGCTTCACAGGTGGCTGCAACAATCAGGTTTTCATCAATAATGTTGTTGCTTTTTGTTTTGCATGTTATCAGATCTCAGATGTAATAAGCCTAGAAGATCAATAAACTTTTCAGCATCATTAGATCAAGCAGTTTCCATCATTTTTAGGCTTGTAGTATTTTATTTAATTTTTATAAGCAATTTCTTTCAAAATCGCACTTCAACTGTTTATGCAAAAAACACAAAAAAAGCAAAAACAAGCAAAAATCAATCAGCTTCAGAAACAGTGAGAACATGGGTTTCTACAATCGTATCAGAGCCGGAGGTCTCGAGGTCGAGACTCGCGGAGCGTGGTGGGCTGTGATGTCCCGATGCGGGCCCCTATCGGAAGGTGACGTAGGTCTGTCCGAAATTAGTTACCGTTGCACCAAAAGCCCGGACTGGTAGTGAACGGCACCCCTCTTAGCATTAAGGGGGCATCCCTAGGATAGGTACTCCCGCCGAAGACCCCGGACACGTGGCTGGGCAAACCGCTCGGACATACCTACGTCACCTTCCGATAGGGGCCCGCATCGGAACATCGCAGCCCACCATGCTCCACGAGTCTCGACCTCGAGACCTCCAGCTCTGATACCAAGTTAGTTACCGTTGCACCAAAAGCCCGGACTGGTAGTGAACGGCACCCCTCGTAGCGTTAAGGGGGCATCCCCAGGATAGGTACTCCCGCTAAAGACCCCGGACACGTGGCTGGGCAAACCGCTCGGACAGACCTACGTCACCTTCCGATAGGGGCCCGCATCGAAACATCACAGCTACCAAAGTTACTAGTCCATGAAATGCTAGTTTAAGTGTGCAGAGATTTCCAAGATTGTTTGAGTTGCTCGAGATAGCAGCCAGTAGTCAGTCAGTTAGAACCTGTAGTCGTCTGCAAGGACAGAATCTAGAGCATGCAATTAGAACTCGATCTTCATCTTCAGTTCTCTTTGCGGGGTCCACACATGTCTATCTTTATCCTCAGAGATATCTTGTACCAGTTGGAGTTTCTTTTAGGGTTTTCGTTAACTGATGGTAGTGTTCTAGTTAACTTGCTTTCAATAAGGACGTGCATGCTTGCACATTGTCCATTTTTAGATTAGATGTTTCAGTTAATTGATGGTAGCTTTCCAGTTAACTATATAGTTTTCTTTATTAGGGTTTAGCAATAAATTTTGCATGCATTGCAGGATTGTAGTTGACTCAAGGTGATTTTAGGGTTCCCTACACCTTTCAATGTCTATAAATAAAATCTTTGCTTATTTGTACATAACTTTTGCATGAGAGAGAAATATATGTTGTGTCTACCTTGCCTGTAATATTGCTCGTTTTGTATCTGTTCATGAGTATTTACTATTATGATGAATTGTTATGCCACTTGGGTTTCATGCAATTATGATGGTGAATTCTTGCTTTAGTTAGATATAGTGGCTAGTTTGATCATAGATTGTATGCGTGTCTCGCCTATGCAATTTATTGTCCTAGTTGGCTATCTTTCATGTTTTGTGTTCAATAAACTTGTTCAGATTGAGCTGATAGATGTGCCACCTTGCCTTCATGTTGAGAATTTGTACTTGGTTATCGTGTGATGTGTGTGAATAATAAACTTATTTAGATTGAGCTGATAATTGTGCCACCTTGCCTTCAAGTTGAGAATCTGTACTTGGTTTATCGTGTTGTAGTTTCTAATAAGCCTATTCAGACAAGCAGATAGTTGTGCCACCTTGCCTTCACGTTGTGAGTTTGTACCCGGCTTATCGTCAAATAATCATTCTTGATCTGTTTCCTCATGCTCTGAATTCATGAGGGGATTGGATAGTTAAAGTAACTTAGTTTTGTGTGTTGTACTTAAGTCTTGCGAAACAAGAAAATACTTAGCTCCAACGTATAGAGTTTTCTTGAAAGCCTTGTACCTCTTACAGCTGAGACAAAAAGACAGGATATAGTTTAGTTTATTTCCCTTTTCAAGCAGTTTTGTCAAGCACGAGGGAGCTTCCCCTCCTAATTTGAAGAGCACTCATTGCGTAGTGTGCATAGCTGTCCGTACCAATTTGCACTCCAGAGGTGTTAGTTGTTACGCCAACAAATATGTAAGAATCTTTTTCTGCTTCTTCTCTTGATTAAACCATGACATAGGATCATAACATGCAAAACTATTATCAATAACATACAATTATCATGAAGTTTCAGAATATCTATGTTGACTGATGATATATTTCAGATCATACCTAGTCTTATTAGCGATGACTCGGAAAAATAAAATCAGCAATTCAAGACTAAAGATCTAAAAATACAACTGACTGAATACACATTAATTATCAGTCCAGAATGTGACATCAGAATTATCATACACCAGATAATGACTTTCAGATGGATACAATGATTCTCCTAATGCTTACAGGAGTTGACATTACATAGTGATATGCTTAGAACTTACTGGTAAATAAATCGATGACATAAATGGACTGTGAGCAGCTTCACTCCTTAACCAACTGAGCCTTATTACAATGGCAAAATAACTACACAACAGCCGTAATAAAGATCAAACCTAAAAACCTTCAAACCTGGCATAGACATGACGATCATGGCAATCGAAGTGTTCCTCAGACTGATCCATGCATAGCTGAAGTTTCCAACATCCATGAATGGCCAAGAATCTCCTTCAATATCCACAAGAAGGTGCTAGAAAAATCAGATGCAGCGTCCCTCAAGAATGTGAAATGGTCAGCAAAGATGCCACGATCTGCGTGCAATAGACTGATTAAAACCCTCAATTCAGGCTCCTATATGTAGATAAAACAAACGCCTAGGGTTTAAGAAACCCTCAACCTCCAACAATGCTGAATAAGCTTCAGATGCCGCAATTCTTGGCTCAAAATCAATCTTCCAACTTCAACTCAAACCCCCTTCAAAAATCTGGATAGTGATCTCAAATTTGGTCTCCACAAAGAGCATTAAATTTTCCAAATAAGCTCTTGTATGAAATCTGAATGATCCCCTCCACAAACTCCAACTTGGTTACATAGTTTCACTATCGAAACCGGTGCCCTAGGGTCTTCAAACCCTTAGACCTGAAAAGCCTTCAAGCTCTCCCAAAAGTGCAATGAGAAATAAAATCTTATGCCCAAATGACTATTTCACAGCTCCTTATAAACAACCTTCTGATCCTCTAGAAAGATCCTCCAAGAAGCTTCTAGAACAATATTATAATATTTCCAAAAGTGACATTATAATATTTTATTTTTACTTAAGTCACTTTTAAAATATCAATTAAGTGACTACATAATTTATTCTTTTATTTTAGTCACTTTAATTAAATTAATTAAAAATAAAGTTACCTATATGATTTAATTTATTTAGATAGCTTTATAAATAATTAATTTAATATTATTCCCTTACTCCACCTTTAGCCTTCGGGAATAATAAAGACTAAATGATCCTCCTGAGTGGTTACTGAGAAGGGGACATTACAGTCCTCCCTTCCCGAAATTGCTTGCCCACAAGCAATTGCAAATTGGGATGCTGCAGAATCTGTTCTCCTTCCTAAGTGGCATCCTCCGTTGGCAAGTCTCTCCAACTATCTCTTCTTCGGGTATCAACTATCTCCTGAGGAAGTAGGACCAAATGCCCCTCCTCATCCAACAATGACAACTCTAAAGACGAAGTAACATGTTATCCAAGTGCCTTCTCGAAGCACAAAACATGAAACACATTATGAATCTTACTGCCCTCCGGTAGTTCCAACTCATAGGCTACCTCCCCAACACATTTGATGATCCTATAAGGTCCATAAAACCGAGGCTTGAGCTTCTCTGCACCACTCTTCTTCAACGAAGATTGTCTATACGGCTGCAAACGAAGGAAAACCAAGTCCCTAACCTCAAAGCTACACTCAACCCAATGCCTGTCTGCATATATCTTCTGTTGATTCTGAGCCATCTACAAATTATCCTGGAGAGCCTTTAGAATGTCTTGACTCTCCTGAATCCAATCCTTAGCCTTAGGAGCTTTGCTCTCTCCAAAAGCCAAGTCCATAAAAGATGGTAAATCATACCCATATAACATGCTAAAGGGTGACATCCCAATCGACATGTGATAAGTGGTGTTATAACAATGTTCACCCAGGTGCAACCACTCAACCCATGCTCTCTCCTGTCCTAAAATATAATTACGAAGGTAACGCTCAATCCATTTCTTCACTATTTCAGTATGCCCGTCTATCTGAGGGTGATAGTTAGTGCTCAGAGTTAACTCCGTCCCTATAAATCTGAAAAGCTCTTGCCAGAAAGCACTCAGGAACCTGGTATCCCTGTCACTCACTATAAATCTTGGTAGTCCATGCAACCTAAAAATCTCTCTAATAAACAATTCTGCCATCTGTGGTACCTTGTACTCTGAAGATATAGCAAAGAAGTGAGTGTATTTCATCAAACGATCTACAACATATATGCAATCTCTACCATGGACCTTGGGTAGACCGGTGATAAAATCAATGGAAATGCTCTCCCACTTCTGCTTTGGGATGGGTAAAGGTTGCAGTAGACCTGTCGGATGTGAATGTTCGGACTTGTTGTGTTGACAAGTCGCACATTCTCTGACATGTCTCGATAGATCCTCCTTGAGGCCCTTCCAAGAGAACCTCTCTCTCACTTGCCAATATGTTTTGAATTAGCCTTGATGGCCTAATAAAAGATTGTCATGTGAAGCCTGTAGAATGTTTTCCTTCAATTTCGACTCCGGCACCAAATAGCTCCTATTTTAGTTTTGTGATATTCAGTCTCAAGGTACCTTTTGATCAGTTTTGCTCAATCGAGTTACAGGTCAAGAGGATGCTAGCACTTTCCGTTCATGGATGTTTTACCTTCTTTCCAGAATTCTTGATGGCACAGAACATTTTGACTAGGCTATGTTGATTAGTGATTGCTTACATCAGTAGATTACTAATTTTCTCAAGTTTCATGAGTTTCATATGATATCTTACTTGGTATACTTAGTTGCATTCCAAGGCAGCTACAAGCATCTAAAAACTAATGGCACTCTTGGTGTTCAACGTGTTCATGAGTATTATCCTCAATTGGAGTTTTCTAAATCTGAGCAAGACTTCCGAGCAGTGAATGATCACTTTTCTACGAGGACAATTAGAGATCTTGACAACGAAATGCACATTCGTATCTCTGCCGAGGCAAAATCAGCGATGGAGACTTGGGCGGATTGGTTTATCCAATTCCCTACTTTCACATACATCCGGGTTTATGGATATGTTGGAGAGCCTTTGATATTACCGAGGTATCCTTCAGACAAGATCATCTTCATGGAGTTTCTCAGACAGAAGCAACATGTTCATTTCTTTCTCCGCAGTCGTCATAAGATTGCGGCTAATTTTCCATTTACATTGGGAATTTTCACATGCAGTGTGGCAACGAATGCCAAGCTTATGTCAACCGAAATAGAAAGGTTCAAGCTTAAAACTCATACTGAGCGGCGTTCTTATGATCCTTTGGGTCATTATGCAGACAAGTTAGAGCGCGGGATTGCACATAAGCCAGCACTTGAAGATTTCTGGGCTAATTGTGAGGATGAATTCGAGGTTCGTCGTCGTCACTATTGTAGACTCACTATCACTCAGCTTTCTGATTACCTATCAGAAGATGTTGATGGTCTATCAGATGATGATGGAGAAGTTCTTCTCAATTCATATGTCAGAGATCAAATTGCTCGGCAGCCACTTCGCTCACCAGATTGGTATGCTAAGGAGAACACTTCTATTGAGGAGGTTTCTAGATCGGTTATCAAGATCAACAAGCTGTTCTTGGAGAGTAAACGGAAGCGAAAGTCAGTTCCTGAGACAGAGCCGCCAGAGGATTTTTCTTCACTGCCTTCTACTTCTAGGTCAAGACCTCGAGTCAAGGCTATTGTGATACCTCCTGAAGGAGTTAAACTCAGCGGAAACACGGGAAAGAAAGCTACTGGTAAAAGGAGCAGAAGCGAGTTGAGAATGTACCTGAGACTCTAGTAGAGACAGTCATTCAAACTGAGCCTCACATTTCACCTCCTAGTTTACCACATGTGCAACCTATTGACATAGATTCTGAGCCTGAGATACCAATTCAAGTAGGATCGGAGACAACTGAACCACCATAGGTTGATACATCAGGGACAGTCTCTCCTCAAATTGATAATATTGTTCAGTCTTGTTGGCTCAAGAGGTCTTTGGGGAGACAGAGGCGAGAACCTTCATATAATCTTGATTTATCTCAGTTCGGTGAACCTTATCAGAGAAGGTCGAACAAGAAGATTAAGAAACAGGTGCATATCGAAAAGACTCCGGAATCAGAGATTGTTATAGAAGTTGCTATTCCTCCAGAGGGTAAGAGCCTAGATGAAGTCGAAGTTGGTGACTTTACTTTCATTAAGGCAAATCTTGGCAGGACCACTCGAGAGACAGACGTGAGCCTTCTTAAGATTGTCACCAATAATCTTGAAGAACGCATCACGAAGGATGGAGAGGATAAGGCATTGCTTAAGGCTGAGAATAGTCAACTTCGTCAGTATATCTCTGATCTTGTTCACGGAAATTCAAGTAGAGCGCCTGTTCTTCCTCAGAATACACCTGTAGAACAACAAAAGCTGGATAAGTTAGTCAGTCATGGTAGACTTTTGGATAACTAGATTGAAGGCTTAGTCATTACAGGTCAGCGTCTTCTTGCAGATTTGTATCAACTGAGGAGTGATGCACATAAACTTCGTCAAGGTATTTAGTGCTCGAGGTTTCAGTTGCAGAGGGTTTAGCCAAGGATCGTGTTCTTGTGTCTCAATTGTCTGTTGCATATGACGCCTTGGAGGTTGATGAAGATCAAGAGAAAGTTTTTACTTGGAGAGAGCAGCACCTTCTCAAAATGGAGATATGTGAAAAGATCTCTACCAAGTTGTTTTCACTGAAAGATAATGTAGTTGGAGCGCTTGCACTTGTCAGTGGTATTGTTGTTCAAATTCCATGTCATTATCTTCTTGAAGACGGCACGTATATTGAATTGGACAAAGTACAAGTTGAGTTTGAAAAGCTGATTCGTGATAACCTTGAGGGGGAGCCTATGGCAGCTAAGCTGGAGAATGTTTCAGTTATTTCAGCTAGTTTCAGAAATGAAATATTCCGAGCCAAATTTTTTCGTTTTTTCAAATAACAGATTACAAAGCAGTGCACCCGTTAAGGTTAGAGGAAGAAACCAAAACGTGCAAGAAAGCAACTCTAACCAGAATGGCGCCGATGATGGCGAGCATTGGTCAGAGGATCTAAAATAAACTGCTTATGCTGGAAAAGGAACTCGACGCCAAGTATGTGCTACCCAATCCCAAGCGGAGTGAGGGGCGACCATATGACGGAGTGAAAACAAAACAATGCTTGAAAGAAAGAATGCTGAAAAAGGAAACTTCTCGACACCCAGAATGTGCTTGCTCATCCAGAATGGACAGTAGCGACCATAGGGCGGAGTTATAACTATTTCAAACTAGTACTGAAGCAAGGACGAGTATTACAAATAATGACAATGCAATATTAAAGAATACTGGTCAGTACTACTGCCAGTTTACAATATATAATTATTGCCTGCAATGTCAAGATATCAGATTCCTTTCAATTGGTGCATTCAACAATAAATCTGCTTCAAGCTTTTAAGTTAACCACAATGCCAAACCCAAATCAGAAGATGCAGATTTCTCGGACTGTCATAATCAGATCTGCACTTATTATCATATAACCAGCAGCTTGCAATATGTTAAACAACACCTTGCTTTCGATACAACCAGAGAAGTAAATAGAGATGCAACAACGAAGATGTCTTCCACAAGCCTTAAGGATTCCCTAACACCAATCCCAAAGAAAATGCAGATTTCTTTAATCTGATTTAACAGACCTGTAGCTTAATGTATCAAACCAGCACCCTTTAAACTCACTAAAATGCACTTATCTCTCTCGTTACTAACTCTATTGACTTGAAAACAAATGCATAACACCCTTAGGGAGGAGGCGACCAAACTTGGACCACAGAACTTCACCCAAACCTTGAATCTTTTAAAAGACACAAATCCCAAGAAAAGGAAATGGTACGGCCCAGCTGAAGAATTCAACTTGGCATTAAAATTTCAATACACAACATTAAGATCTATAAATTGGAGAAAATGAACGCTCCTTACAAACTTAAAGATTGATGCAATACCCAGAACTAGCATTTTGGTATTTTTTGAGATATGAGTAAAAATATGGATCTGCTGTATCAAATCAGCAAATACAGAAAACTCTCTAAAATGCAAACTTACTTAACAAGACCAAACTGAACACAAAGCACAAATACAAATGAACTCACAAATCTACCTTAAATAATCGAACCTCTCCACTAGGTGCTGTCTCTCAAGCACGAAGTCAAGCCCAGACTAGGAGGCATTCATTCCTCGAAGCAATTTCGCAACCGTTTCGGCAGCATAACATTAGCATAGGCCAAAAGATCACCAATGATGATCAAAGCCTTCCTTTTATAACTTTCTCGTTGACTTCTCAAAACCCTAATCTCCTCTTCAAGGCAAAAACCCTAATCTCTTTCAAGGATGGCGTCCATTTCCTTCAAGCTCAATATTGACTTTTTAATTAAAATCAATACTTTAATAATTGCGTCCCCTTTATAGCTTGTTTTGACTTTGGATAAAATGTAAAATATAAAATAATCTTTAATGAGGCGCCACCCTCAAAAAGCCCACTTTTCAAAACAACATAAAGTCAATAGACTAGGCCTAGGGGTCAATGTCCGAATATAATATTAAAACTTGACTTTTTAATTAATTATATCAACTTATCTCTCCAATTGTGCCCTGAAGCCAATAATGACCAAGTCAACTGATCAAACTGACATAGGAAGTCAACCATGCTGGACCCAACTGCTAAACTGCCAAAAATAGAATTTACTAAAAATAGTAAATTCCGGGAAATGCTCAGAATGCCGAGATGAACACACCATTGCGAAGCTCTCTGAAAACCCAGAAAGGATCCGCCATTGAATCCATCATCTCTGCGCAATAACCTCCTCAAAAATAGGAAACCCTAATTTATCTTCCGACTAGCCTTCGGGTTTCCAAAGAAAAGGCCAACGGTCACGGGAAAGATCAGGTTTGAGAAGGGGACATTACAAGAAAGGCGACTGAAGATGCTAGAGAATGCATGCATCTGATCAAGGAAGGCGAAAGAGAACTGAAGAGACAGATTATCGCTTTAGACAGTATCAAAGTGCAGGATGACAGAGAGATTGATGAGTTCTTGGTGAAGTGTTAGACCGAGATGACATGGAGTGATCTGCCAGTTGGAACCTACAGTTAATTTCGAGGGTTGAGTCATGAGCAGCAGTTAACTCGACTTTCAGTCTTGAGTTCACTCGCTGATTTCACACATGCTTATCTCTTCCTCGGGATTATCTTCACAGGAGTTAGGGTTAGGGTTTCCAGTTAACTGAAGGTAGTGTCCAGTTAACTTTGCTTTAAATAAGGACGTGCATGCTTGCACATTGTCCATTTAGGTTAAATGTTTCGGTTAACTAATGGTAGCTTTCTAGTTAACTGTATAGTTTACTTTATTAGGGTTTAGTAATAAATCTTGCATGCATTGCGAGACTATAGTTGACTCAAGGTGATTTTAGGGTTCCCCACACCTTTCAATGTCTATAAATAAGAGCTTTTGCTCATTTGTACAGAACTTTTGCACGAGAGAGAAATATATGTTGTGCCTACCTTGCCTTCAATATTGCTCTTTTTGTATCTGTTCATGCGCTTTTGCTATTATAATGAATTGTTATGCCACATAGGGTTTCATGCAATTGTAATGGTGAATTATTTCCATAGTTAGATCAAATCTGTTTTGTGTTCAATAAACTTGTTCAGATTGAGATGATAGTTGTGCCACCCTGCCTTCAAGTAGAGAATCTGCACTTGGTTATTGTGTGTTGTTGTGAACAATAAACTTATTCGGATTGAGCTGATAGTCGTGCCACCTTGCCTTCAAGTAGAGAATCCGTATTCAGTTTATCGTGTGATGTTGTTACCAATAAATTTGTTTAGATTGAGGTGATAGATGCGCCACCTTGCCTTCAAGTTGAGAATCTATACTCATTTATCGTCTGATAGCCAAACCTTGCTCCGTTTCCTCATGCTCTGTTTTCTTGAGGAAACTGGATAGAATTTAAGTAATTAAGTTTAGTTGTAGTTAGTGAATCTGCAAAACTAGAAAATACTCAGCTGCAACGTATATAGTTTTCGAGAAAGCCTTGTACCTCTACAGCTGAAACAAAAAGACAGGATTTAGTTTAGTTTACTTTCCTTTTTAAAGCACTTTTGTCAAGCACAACGAGGGAGCTTCCCCTCCTAATTTGAAGAGCACTCATTGCGTAGTGTGCATAGCTGTCCGTAGCAACTCTTACTCTAGAGGTGCTAGTTGTTACGCCAACACCCTGAGCGGAGATCTATCTTAGAAAAATATACTGCACCATGTAGCTCATCCAACAATTCGTTGATCCTGGGTATCAGGTACCTATTCTTGATGGTCATTTTGTTGAGAGCCCTATAATCTATGCAGATCCTCATTGTCCCATCTTTCTTCTTCACCAAGACCACAAAAGAAGCAAGGGACTGTAACTCGGCTGTATGTGTCCCATGTCAAGTAATTCCTTGATTGCTTTTTCTATTTCATCCTTCAACTTTTTAGGATGACAATAGGGGTGGTTATCACGAGCTTGGCTCCCTCCAACTCAATGGTGTGCTTGAATCCTCAGTCTGCTGGTCTCCCTAGGGTTATTTCCCTAAACACCTTGTCATGCTTACCAAGAAACGGCAGTATGTCTATGTTCCATGGCTGATCCTTGTCTGGAGTCTCGTTACTAGTGATTAGGCATTCTGCTGCCCATGCTACATCTTTGTGTCTAAAGATGCTCTCCATTCTTTTGGCTGACACTACCTTTAGTTCCATGTTTGCCATACCCTTGTGTACTACCTTTTTTCCATTTGTTGCTCTGAACTTAAGATCCATGGTTTGAAATTTCTGCGAATACTTTCCCAACGAATGGAATCACTGGATTCCCACGATAACAATAGTATCACCCAACTCCACCACATAAAAATCATCAGTGACTATATAGTTGCCCAAGGTGACTCCCAACTGAGGAACATTTTGCATACATGACATATTATACCCATCTGCCACCATGAAAGTGAATCCCTGAAAGTCCTGTTTAGGTACTACCCACTTCCCCACCAAGGCTGCATCAATGAAGTTGTGGGTGGCCCCACTATTTATCAACACTATGACACGTTGACCCTGAAGGAATTATACCTAAGGGTACCTGAGAGGGTAGCAATGGCACCACTCTTAGTCTCCACCTATGGTTGCTCATCATCAGAACTGTTGTCCTCGTTGTCCTGTATTTGTAGAACCTCATCTTCACCTTCACCGTATGAAACAACCTCAATGAAGTGAACTTTACCCTTGCCCAAACAACGGTGCCCAAGCTCCCAGTGCTCTTTGCAATGATAACATGTTTGTTTCCTTCAACACTCCTTGTGCTCTTCTTCATCTTGCTTTCTCCTTTCAGGCCACTCCTTTTGTAAGGGTTTCTTGCCCTTGTCTTTCTGACAGGAAGAACTGTTGGGCAAAAATTTGTTCTTATGATTGCTAAAAAAATTATTATTTTGATTACTAGACTCCATGTCCCTTGCTCTCTTGTTTGCTACCTGTAATGAGGTAGGATTAAGAGCTTTGACCCAACCTCTCAATGGATCTATCAAACCATCCATGAACAGAACCAATAACCTTCTTTCTGAGATATCGATGACCAGAACAGCAAGTCTTTGGAAATCAACAATATAATTATCCAATGATCCCCACTGTTTTAATTGAGCTAACTCCTTGAATTGAAATTCAAGGTCCTTAACATCAAACCTCTCAATGAAATTCAGGGTCCTTAATAGCTCCTTATAAATTACATTTTGATATTCTAGAAAGATCCTCCAAGAAGCTTCTAGAACAATATCATAATATTTCCAAAAGTGACATTATAATATTTTATTTTCAACTAAGTCACTTTTAAAATATCAATTAAGTGACTTTATAATTTATTCTTTTATTTTAGTCACTTTAATTAAATTAATTAAAAATAAAGTTACCTTTCTGATTTAATTTATTTAGATAACTTTATAAATAATTAATTTAATATTATTCCCTTACTTCGTGTTTAGCCTTCGGGAATAAAAAAAGGCTAAATGATCCTCCTGAGTGGCTATTGAGAAGGGGACATTACAAATAGAGAGGTAAATTGTGGATGTGTTGACCACAAAAAAAAGCACTACAAACGATATATATATATATATATATATATATATATATAATTTGATATATCTCTAGACAATCAAGATAAAACCACATTTGTTTGTCCATGGTGGTCATACACATTATCATGTCCTTCCCGTTGGATTATGCAATGCCACAACCACTTTCAAAAAGAGTTTTATTAAGAAATTGAATTATATTATTCATGACTATGTTGAGATATATATGGTTGATTGAATTCTTTATCCTAATTCTTTCAAAGAAGCTATGCAAGATCTAGAAAAAGTTCATGCAGGAGTATTTGAGTTCACAAAAAATCTTGCATCACACAAAAACAAAATAAAAGTAGGTTGACAAGAAATTTAGTTTTGGTTTGTTCGTTTTTTAATAAATGGCATGCTTGGATAAATTGCGAGACTTAAAAGAATGTTCTAGCTGACTTCAGCAACAAAATACACCTTAGTTGGATCTTCAAGAACATCATCCTATGTGACTTTGAAAACTCAACCTCTATGACTCCAGTAGCAAAGGAATTTAGCAACACCTCGGATTATTTCAACAAGGCAAAAAAAAAAACTAGCAACGATGATTCTTAATGGTGTGGTTACCAAAGGACAGCTAGCATCATCTTATGTCTCGATAATTTTTTTTCAAACATCCAATAATAAAAAAGATTGAATGGTTTTCTTGCTTGGTACTATTTTCTAACACAAATTTCGTCATACACTTGGCAACCAATAAACCTTCATCATGATTTTCATTTGCAATCAAGAAGAGCTAATGGACAATTTTCAATACTGCCATCTCTTGCACAAAAATGGCCTAGCAAGCACTTAGAGACAATATTTTCAACATCCAAAACATGTACAAGCATGAAAGTATTCTTTTAATTTGGTCATGTGACATTTGGGGGAAACAAACCAACCTAGAATTGCTCAAACAAGATAGCATGCTCCTAAAAGCATAAGCAAGTCATTTGTAATGTCCCCATTTTTGGCGAGCATCAGAGTCCATAAGAATTAGCCTATTATGCGACCCTCGTAGGCTGATGGGATGGATAGAGGGTCTTGTTGGAGCTTGGCTCAACTTCAGTTGGCAGTATTTGATCAGTTGGCTTTCGTTCAGGCTCGTTCGGACGCTTCTAGCCTAAGTTGCTATTTTTAGCAGTATTCAGCACTCAGCGTGGGACCCCTGCTATTTTTAGCAGTATGGATTGATAGCATTCAGAATCACTTCCTCAGTCGACAGCTTCAGACAGCTCGAGCATCGGGTGAATATTGAGAGAAATATTAATATTTAATTGATTTAATTAAATATTAATTGTGGAAGCGTTATAATATAAAGTTATAATATTTTATTATAACTTAAGTGATTTGGCTGAAGGGGGTCGCCCATCATGAAAGGGGGCCAATTTTTAATTATATTTTATAATTAAAAATTTTGAGTTGAACTATTGAAATATTAAAAGAATAAAAAGTTCGAATTTTTAATGATTCCCTATTATTGAGGAAATCGCACTTTTCAGTGTATTAAGCATTTTTCATTGGGAATCGAGCCATATTATGTGATTATTGATTTTGGAAATTGGTCAAGTTTTGTCTGAGCAAGAAGCTTTAGGGTTTCAGTCTCGAATTCCTTGGGGAACGAGCCATCTCCATTGGAAGCAGTTCAGAGGGTGTGAAATAACACCTGATTTATTGCCAGCACAGAGGTTTCTTCATCCAGAGGAAATCATTGAACTTCACAGATCATTCTTTATTCAGAGGTTTTGCTGAGGGTTACAATCAGAAGACATCTATTCATCAAGGCGCACCTTATTTCAGAGACTGGGCATTGAAATCAAGAAGGCCGTACTTAATATATTTATTGCTGCTGTTTCAAAAGGCCGTACTGCTGTACCAGGCCGTACTTCTTCAAGAAAGAGGCGTACTTCCCAGAGCAAGTAAATCGCCCTTTGTCCTCCAGTCTATCTTCTCCAGTCAAGGCGTCTATTCTCCTGGCATCTTTCGGGATCATCAGAAGGAGGGAAAGAGAAGAATTTCTTGCAGCTGTACCATCACAAGCCATTTATCAGCAAGCTGCAATTTCCAGGTTTTCACAAAAATCATTGCTTTTCTATTTGCATGTATCTGGGTCTTTATTGTAATCATTGCAGAAGAATAATTAATAGCCTGGCATCAGTATTTGCTATTGATTCTGTAGTTTTCGGAGTTAGATAATTTTTAAAGAATTTATTTCTTAATTCTTGCAAAATCGCACTCCTTCATTATTTATGCAAAAAACCTCAAAAAACATTCAAAAACGCAAAACAAGCAAAAAAACATCAGATTCAGGAACAGGGGGAAACTAGGGTTTCTACATCATTCTTGATCCAAAATGTTCCTAAACTTGCAAGCAAAAGAATATATTAAGGCATGAAAAGCGGAAAAAATTCAAGTCACAAAAAAGAGGTAAATAGTTTGGAGTATTGAGAAAAACAAAGAAAACCCAAATAGAAGAGATTATCATCCATACTTGGGCATAGAATAATTCTATGCCATTTTATTATTTTATATTTTAAGGTTTCCTTAGCATGAATGTAAACCTTTGAAGGAAAATTACCAAACTAATGTGAGCAATTTTATTGTTCTTTTTCTCTAGTGATCAAATGGTGCCTGAAAGATAATTAAGCGACTAGGTCTGAAGCTTATTTAATCGATTTCCTTACTAGACCACACTAAATGGTATGATAGCAACATTTTGATTGTTGGTTGTCTAGTTTCTCTAGTATATTTGTTGCAATGAGAGGCACCAAGTGGCATCAAAGAGGGCTTAGTTTTATAGGGAAATTTGTTGTGTAAAGTGTCTTCTCTACATTTCTATGTTTAGGGTTTCGTGTTGTATGACTTTTATTATGGTATCATGTTTTTCAAAAGAGGTCCTCTAATGAACAAAGTGAAGGAGATGTTTAAGAAAATCTGGAATGAGCTTCAAAATCAAATAGTTGCCTTAACAGTTGCAAACAGAAGGAATCTTGAAAAATCATGGATGAGAGGGTAGTAATGAAGAAGCAAAAAAGGAGGAGAGAATATGTGAAGATGAGCAACCTCATGCTAATGGAGAAGACTGGTTCCTAAGGGTTGTTAAGAAGATTAGAAAAGGAATTGAGATGGAAGTTCTTAACCTTTTCAGCTCATTGAATCTAAAAGACCTAATTGACTACATCAATGACTTAGTTCAATATTTAGAACATGAAAATATACATGATCCTCAATGGGTGAGGATGATATAAACCAATCTCAAGGGGCATGCAACCCTTTGGAGAGAGATGTAGAGAGGGAGAAAGAAACTTGTAGACAGAAAGAGTGATTACCAACGACTGAAAATCAATTGGTGAAACAAGATAGTTTCAACACTCAAGGTTAAAACACCCCTAGGATTACCAATTGGAGCTATTGAAGAAGGTCCAATACCTAACATAAAAGAAGATGAGCGTTGAGGACTACATAGAGGAATTATAAAAGATGGTGATCTAACCTGCAAGCCATGAAACACATAGTAAGAAGGTAGCCAAATATGTGAACAAGTTGAACTTGAGACTCAATATTCAAGATCAGATGAGAATTTTAAGAGTTGATTTTATGAAGGGAATAGTCCATTTTACTTTTTAATGTGGAAGATAAGTTTGACTAGGAGACAACAAAATAATTCAAATGAAAACAAAAAGGTTCCCTGGTGGAAGAGAGTAAGCAAAGTTCACTACAACAACCTATATATATGAAGGAGAAGAACCCATTTTCAAGAAAACCATTCTAGTCAAAACACAATGGTAGAGGAAGAGAAAGGCAATTCATGGACACATATTATACAAGTGGAGAAGTAGGGTCATAGACCATTTGAATGTTCACAAGCACATGAAGATAGTAATAGAAGAAATGAGGCTAGGAATCATATTGCTCAACTAGATGAAGAGAGTATCACTAGAATGGAACACATGTAGGAACCAAAGCCTGAAGAAGTTCTTGTGATGAAAACAATCTTGTTAAAACCAACTAATGAGGACAATGAGACAATGCAAAGTAAGAGTCATTTTAGAACCATATCCAAATCTAAAGGTAAGTGTAATGTCCCCGTTTTCGATCAAGTCGTCACAAGGACTAAATTAATTAATTAATTTAATTATTGGATATTGCCGGGCAAAAGTTTATAAAAAGGGGTAATATTAAATAATTAAATTAAAGCATATTTATAAAGTGGTTGAAGAGATATGATAAAGTATTATAATATCATTTTATAAGATGGTGTTTTCATGGGAAAACCCTAAAATGAATTATAAAAGGGATTTGTGAGCTCATTTGTCATTATGCAAAGATTATTATTCTTTTTTATTTGAGAGCTTCGCTTTCTAGTGCTTGAGGGTGGAAAACCTCGAGTCTACGGATTTGGACGAAAATCCAAATCTTCCTATGGGTGGATTCAAATCAGAGTTTGCATTTGCGCTTCAAGGCTCGACTAATTGAAATTTCGTGGCTCTTCTCCGAACACAAAATTTCAGGTTATGAGGGTTTGAAGAATTACTTCGAAATATTCAAAAATTGGGGATGATATCAAATATGGGAGAGGCGTTCATTATTTTATGAATTAATGGTGGTGGCGGTCTCTCTGCAAGTCACAAGGAGAATCGAACCATTATAGTGCCACCTTTATTTTCTCAACTGCTACGTATATTATTACTAGTCGCCAGATTTATATAAAGAAAAAATAATTATAAGGCAAATACAAACAATTTTCAAATACAAATTGTTATATACCCAAAATTTAAAAATTTTGCATCATTAAGGCATTTTGTAAACATAGTTAAAGTCATGTAAAAATTGTCAAACTAGTCAAAATTTCTAAAAATAGACGTGATTTAGGATTTTCTAGGTTTGTTGTCAAACGAATGCTACCAAAAATTTCTAAACATAGAAAATTCTATTTTTAGAAAATTTCTAAAAATAGAATCTTTGCATGGAGGGCTCTAACTAATTTTGATTGGCTGAAAATACGTCCCAATAGGGCGGGTCCAATCAGAATTGTCAAAAAGTCACTTTTTCTCTAGTGGGTCTATTTTGCTTTTTCGAAAGGTAAATCAGGACCTCTGAGGTCATCAATGGAGGAAGGTCAACTACTAAGTATCACTTTCAAAGTCTCAAATACTGCACACATCAATCAATGGCAAAAAATGCACGAGAAACGGTGAACGGAGAAGGGGAATCTAAAAATAGTGAAATTTATAAAAAATTCTTACACTGGAAAACCTAGTGTAAGAGACCAGGTGTCTCTCAACCCCAAACTTCTGACTGTGAATACGTTTTTTTGTTTGTTTTGTATTTTTTTGGTTTTTTGATGGTTTTTTGCAATAAATGATAAATTGCGATTTTGCAAGGAAATGCTTGAAAAATTAAATAAAAAAACTAGATGAGTAGAACTACAGAATACAGCTCAGATTCCAATGCTAGATGAGTTATTGACCTTCCAGAATGAATACAACTGCTAGTTTCGGACATACAATAGAAAACAGGCTATTTATTAAAGAACCTGAATAAGCTTGTAGTCGCCTGTGAGAGAGCCTGAAATGGTACAGCTGAATAAGATGAGCAATCCTCTAACCCAGAAATCAATGCAGATGCTCCAAAAACCCTAGGCGCCACCTCTGAAGGATGCATCAACCAAAAAGGCAAGGCGTTTTTGCCTGTAGGAAAAGTACGGCCCCGCTGCTGCAAAAGTACAGCCTGTACCAGCGAGGGAGAAAATCTGTACTATCTTGATAAGTGTGCCAAAAGTCTAAGAAAGAGTCATCCCTGAATATGAAACCTTTCTGGAGAAGTTCGACCCAAATTCTGATGACAAATCTTCACAGTAAGCTCTGTATGACTTCTGAATGAAGCCACTCTGTTGACAATCTTAAACTGGTATTGCACAGTCTCAGTATGTCAAATTTTGAAAAGGGAATGTTCTTCAAAACCCATTGATCTGCAAAAACCCTTGTTTCTCAAACCCCAATGCTCTCAGAGAGAAATAAAGACAAATTAGAATAATCAACATAATGAGTTCGATTTGCCTTGAGGAAATATATAACCTCTCTCAAAAAGTCGACCCTTCTCAAAAATCAGCTCAATTACATTTAATAATAAATAATTCGCCCTTTTGCAATACTTAGGCCAATATTTAATAAATGGCGTCCTTTTATTTAATGAGTATTAAACTCATTAAATATTAAATTTTCCCTTCATTATAAAGTATTAAAAATACTTTATAATTTGCCATTTTAATAATAACTTTAATATTTCATTGAAATGACTTTATATTATAAAGTCAAATTAATAATCTCTTTAATTATTATTAAATGCCCTAATAATCCCTGTTTTCTCAACAAATCATCAAACCGGGTCAATATTGAGCTGACCAACTAAATCAGGTGCCCTGCCAAAAATAGCAACTCCTACCTACCCAACTTGCTATAAATAGTAAGTACCTCAAAATCACTCTGTAAGTGTCCGCAAAGGCCCAAACCTGAATCAACTGCTGGAGCGATGTTTCCAAACGCTAGATAACTGCCTCAAGTGATCCTCTAAACACTTCTGCTAGCCTACGAGGATTTGAATGATAGGCTAACCTTAGACATAACTGTACTGCCTAGGAAAGGGACATTACACATAGCCACCTTTTTTCAAGGAGGGCGCCTAGTTTGTAATGCCTTAGCCAATTTTCAGCTTCTAATGATGGTCAACACAGTCAACGAAGGTGGTGAACGGCTAACGAGGACATTTGAAAATCTTGAAAAATAATCTAACTCTAGAGAAGTTGGATTTATAATGCATTTTAAAGTGATTCGATTGCATCCAGATATACATGTTTTATAAGCATGATATGCATTAATATGAGACCAAATCTGCAGTGATGAAGCATCGGTTTTGAGCAATCATACTTACCTCTAGTTGTCGCACTATATTGGATTTTCTCTGGACGTAGTCTCCTGTAGCCCGACCCGTCTTCTCTCTCCACACGATGGTGATGTATCTATGAATTTCAATATATATATATATATATATATATATATATATATATATATAACTATACACTTATCAATTGTTAACATGTCATTCCATCTCCCAATATACTTATCCATCCTAATATGTTCAATTATGGATTCAGGTAGATGGATCCACATTAACTATGAGACTAATAACATGATATGCATATCATACGATCTGACTAACTATAAACAGCAATAATTATCCCATATTAACATTTGCATTATTATCTCTATCAATATTAAATATTAATATATTTATCCAATACCCATTGTTAATATCTATCTTTAATTAACATAATCTTGAAATCATAATCTAGTTTACCTTAAGTCATGAATTAATCATTATTACCAAATTGAACATAATACATATATATGTATAATCATTATCAATTAGTTCTAGGCTTACAATACTCACCCTAACCCAGCATACATATTATTTATATTCATATACTTATTACTTATGCACTTATATACTGCCTATATTTATATTCTTATTTACATGATATCTACACTTATTACTTATTTACTATTTACATACCATCGATATTATTTATATTTATTTCTTACCTATGATTTTACCTACTGCTGCTGTAGACTTCTTTTCTCCTTGATGGTCTTGCCTTGATAATCATTTACCTTTGTCTGATCTTAATATATATATATAGATAAATAGATAATTACTTATTGCTGCAAACCAAAATCCTTTACCTGTTATCGTCTTGCAGGCTCAGTCCGTTCCTTTTAATTTTTCCCAGCAATGATGCTATATTTCTTCTCTTTGTCAGCCACCGATGATCCACATGCTGACTGAAAATATGTATAATCTTATATCTATGGCTTGGCTTCTACATTTATAAAGCACTGCCCTTTTCTTCATCGCTGCACTCCTCTCTTTTATATTCCCTAGAGAGGTGTCTTCTATAAGAGGGAACAACTTTATGAAAAGAGATCTGTACCTTTTCATAAAGTGATAATTTGATTACGTAATTGCTGCTTTACTTTAACAATCGCTGCAAGGGATTATATTTTGTTTTCTATTTTATTTGTTTTATATTTTATATTATATGTTTCTTAATATATTTGTTATAATTATTATTTTATGTATACTTTACTATTGGTATATTATGATAATGGTATTTAATTTGTCAGTATTTATATTTTGATATTTTAACATTAAAGTACAATAATAATAAAAACAATTTGCTAATATCTTATTATTATTTTATTCTAATGTATTACAATCTTTGATGTATAATGATTATAATATTTAGTATTGGTAATTACAATATAATCTTTAATATTATTATAATTATAAGATTATCATTGATAATTATTTAAATAGTTAGTGTCTTAAATGTGCATTTTGTTTATCTTGCTTCAATGTTTTATATCTCGACGCTACAATTTCTGGGGACATGACATTTCCAATGTCAAAAAATCAGTCGGATGTAGTTTACTTTGCTTTAAATAAGGACGTGCATGCGTGCACATGGTCCATTTAGGTTATTTGTACCAGTTAACTGTATAGTTTACTTCATTAGGGTTTAATAATTAATCTTGCATGCATTTGCGAGACTGTAGTGAACTCAAGGTGATTTTAGGGTTACCTACACCTTGATGTATATAAATAAGAGCTTTTGCTCATTTGTAATTAACTTTTGCTTGAGAGAGAAATATATGCTGCGCCTACCTTGCCCTCAATATTGCTCTTTTGGTATTTGTTCATGCGTCTTTGCTATTACAGTTAATTGTTATGCCACATAGGGTTTCATGCAATTGTAATGGTGAATTCTTTCTGTTTTGTGAATCTTTATCATTTTGATCAAGTGTTATGCCACATAGGGTTTCATGCGATTGGGATGATAAATCTGTTTTGTGAAGTCTTTGCTATTTTGATCAAGTGTTATGCCACATAGGGTTTCATAAGATTGGCGTGGTAAATTCTTCCCATAGTTTAGATAAATCTGTTTTGTGAATCTTTTATCATTACGATCAAGTGTTATGCCACATAGGGTTTCGTGAGATTGTGATGATAAATCTGTTTTATGAGTCTTTACTATTATGATCAAGTGTTATGCCACATAGGGTTTCATAAGATTGTCATGGTAAATTCTCAAATCTGTTTTGTGCCCAATAAACTTGTCTAGATTGAGCTGATAGATGCGCCACCTTGCCTTCAAGTAGAGAATCTAAACTCGTTTATCGTCAAATAGTCAAACCTTGCTCCATTTCCTCATGCTCGTTTTCTCGAGGAAATTGGATAGATTTAAAGTAGATAGCTTAGTTGTAGTTAATGATCTCTGAAACCAGAAAATCCTTAGGCTGCGTTCTTGGTTTTCTTAACCTTGTGCCTCTTCCAGTGAGAACAAAAGATAGGACTTAGATTACTTTTCTTTTCATGCATTCCAGCACAACGAGGGAGCTTCCCCTCCTAATTTGAAGAGCACTCATTGCGTAGTGTACATAGCTGTCCGTACAAACCTGCACTCTAGAGGTGTTAGATTTTACGCCAACAGTTTTCTGGCGCCCACCGTGGGGCACGAGGCAAGAAAACTTCAAGAAAAGCTTAACGCTTTTATTTCACGGGAATGATCACACTCTGGCATCCGATTGCATGATCCACACAGAAGCAATGGATGATAATAACAACAATGCTGACAGGTGAAGGCCACCTCCATTACCTTGGGGTAATAACATTGGACCTTTGGCTTTTGAGGTAAATCATGAGTTACTTAAAGGGTCAAGGAAGCGTTTTCCTCGGTTTCATGGCGACGGATCTCAACACCCGGAGGACCATTTTTCTGTGTTCACAACGGCTTGCGTCGTCTTGCACGTAGAACATGAAGACATCGCAGTGCATCTCTTTGTTGAGACTCTTGCGGGAAACGCTACCAACTGGTTCAATCACCTGGCGCCAGGCAGTATCACAAGTTGGGCAACTATGAGCGAGAAGTTTTTGGCGAGATTCAAGCCCGTTGAAGACAATCATATGTTGTTTGCCCAGCTTACAAATTCAAAGATGGAGCACAAAGAACACATGAGGGATTTTGTGGCAAGATTTAATCGTCTTGTTGCAAGAATTTCTTCTACATTCGATCCATCACCAGAGATTCTGATAAGCTGTTTCATAAATGCTCTTCCATCAGAGATAGCCTTCTTTCTCAAGACGGCCAAAGTAACAGAGTTGAAGAGTGCACAAGAACACGCCATTGAGTTGGAGGATAATATGATCACTTCTGGCTTGATGAAAATAGATTCTATCAGATCTCCAATTCAGCAACCGTACCAGCCAAAGAGAGACAATCTTCAGCCATGGTTGCCAACATCTCCACTAAGATCAATGATTGAGGCTGCACAGGGTGTAGTATTTTGTCCTTTCCATGACACTGATGAACATACCGGATCCACATGTCCAGAGAACCTGAGAATGATCCAAATCATGGGATACACTGAAGCTGCTCCCAGTTCTAGTTTTGTACCAACACCAAGTTCGAAGGTTGTTTTACCACAGACGAACAACTTCGATGGCGACTCCGCAGCGGGATACTTTGATGAAGAACCCATAAATCAAGAAGAAGAAGAAGAATACCGTCAGTACGCTCCTCCTGTGTTCACACGTGCTCAACACTTCAAGACACAAGAAGAAGAAGAAAGGCGGAAATCAAAGGAAGAGGGTGAAGAAGTTCCAATCACTTCCAAACCCAAATCTTCACGTGAGATTACTATGCCAGTTGCTCAAGAGACGTCTTCAGCAAATTTTGACATTGTAGCTTCCATGATGAAGACCAAGGTACAAATCTCCCAACTGGAGTATCTTCAGGATCATCCAGAAGAATTAGATCAGATTATCAAGGTTGCAAAGAAGCAGGCTGTGTTCAAGTCAAATGTTCTAGCAGAAGCAAAGCCTGAAACGGGTCCTAGTAATTGTGTAACTCTATCAGAAATAAAAGTTGAAGACCAAAACATTGCTTGTTCTGGAAAGAGCCTAACAGAGGATTCAAGGTCATGGACAATACAGTTCGATGGAGATTATTCAAAAAATTTAGAAGTAGGGGAATTGATCATATCCCCTAAAGAACAGTTAAACCCAGTTGCAAATTGCCAGCAATTGGAATTAACTGAAGCTGAAAAAGAGGTGCTTTTGCAAGGCCTCAAAGATGCTGAAGACATGGGAATCAAACTCCTATGTGTTAAAGGTGATGTAGAGCTGATCGATGAGCCGGTCAAAGGATATTATCAGATCAGAAAAGATCACCTACGACATTTCAGAAATCGAGTTTGGAACTCGATTGACTGGTTTGAAGAATTCAACATCCCCAGGATGGACAATAATAGAACTAATACCTTCGGGGTATTAGATTTCCCATTTGCATCATATTCTGACTTTTGGCAGAGTACTTGTGCATGGATATATGAATACCTGAGAATCTTCATTCCAGAAGGATTGCCTCCTGTAATTCCCAGAAGAAGAGAAGTCAAGCCTTTCAGGCAGAAACGACATTGGTGGGAGGCTCTTCCCCGCTGCCGTGCAGCGGATAATATCTTAAGCACTTCAACCCTCCGGGGAAGGAGTAATATTGTAATTGTTTTGTAAGTAATTTTTATGCTTTATTCGTTATGTTGTTTTGTTTTTCCCCGTTCTGTGATGTTTTGTCGTGTATTAGGTGATTTAAGTAGTCTTGTTTTAGGTGATTTTTAGGTTAAGTTTTTTGGAACTTTCAATGTTTTAGGTGATTAGGGAAGTCTTGACTCCATATACCCAACTTATAAGTCACTGGTCTACGAAACATTGAGATTCTAGGGATCTCCTATGCCGTAAGTATCCGACATGGTCACCAGACGGAGCCTAATGTTGTACCCAAAACCAAAAATTTTGCTTCACTAAGGCATTTTGCTTAATTGAGTCTTATCTTGTTAAAGTGTTGTCAAATGGTCGTTTTTGGGGTTTTCAAATATGGAGTTGCTGTCAGTACTATGTCAGTCTGTTACTGAAGAGATTTAAGAAAAATGAAAATCTGAACGAAAAACATCAAAATTTTTTATCTCTGGAGAAGGAAGCACATTTTCAAATGGGCGCCCTATCTTTTAGGGGCTCAGATCCTGTTTTTAGGGTTTGTCACCTCCAGCAGACATTTGTCCGGCATCACGTCAGCTTCGCAATGAGCTATCAAGCCTGTCAAATGGACCTGTTTTGTTCGAGTTATGGAAGATACAACGCAAAACGAGGCGAAAGCAAAAATTGGCTAACACTGAAGCAAAAGAGCAACTTTTGAGAAAGGCGCCCAAGCTTTTCAGACCTTTAATGCTTCCTTTCTGATGATTTCAGATATTCAATGTGTCTGTGTTACGTTCAGCTTTCCGTTGCCTGTCTCCGTCAGTTCGTGAGATGCCTCAGCAGCTTGCAGTCGAGGTTTTTGTGATATTCTAGCCAGTTCCAAAAATGGCTAAGTCTGGGATGAAAAGAGCAACTTTTGAAAAAGGCGCCCTAGTTTTTCACCCCTCAGATGATGTTTTCTGGGGAGATGTGCCTTTGCAGCTGTCGTGCAGAATGAGGTCAGCTCCGCAGTGAACCTGAGATCCAGTCCTGAAAGTTGATAAATCAGAAGTTATGAAGGATTTGTTTTTCCCTTCGTACGAAATGTAGAAGTTGAAATTTGACTAAGTATGAGAAAAAGCGCAGCTTTTGGAAAAGGCGCTTGGATTTTTGAGCCTTCAGATGTCAGTTTTATGATGTGTAGTCTCAAGATATCTTTTGATCAGTTTTTACCAAGCTTTGCAATGCACCTGTCAGCCAGCCAATCGGAGAAGTCAGTCAACCAGTGTCAGAGGATGAACAGAGGTCCCGGCAGAGGTTTTAGCTTAAATTTTCATGAAATTTGTCTAAGTCTGGAATTCGCTTGAGAGTTCAAAGTTGAATTTTCGAAAGTGAGTTGAATGGACGCCTTAAACTGGAATTCTGACTGCAGTTAGACTGAACGATTTCTGGGTTGTCATCTTCAGTTCGTATATTGGCATGTGGAGTGATCTTTCAGTTTGCATGTCGAGTTAACTAGTTTGCATGTCAAGTTAACTAGTTTGCATGTTCAGTTAACTACCTTGCATGTTGAGTTAACTGAAGATTATTACTGAATGTCAACTGAAGTTTGCATGCATGGCGATTTTGGTTGCAATTGTGAAGATTTTAGTGAAGATGGCGCTTCATCAAATGTCAACTGAAGTTCAAAAGGGACGAATTGAAGCATGAAGCATTATTTTGTGAAGCATGAAGCATTTTTAGTGAAGTATGGCGAATTTGAAGTTGTTAACTTCACTCATCAAAAGGGTCGCTATATTTAGTGTTTGAAAAGTGAAGCATGAATTGGTGAAGATGGCGCACTTTTCAAGGGAATGGCAACTTTAGTTCTAAAAGGGTTGCTATATTTAAATTATATTTGATTAAAGCACATGAAGTTGGCGCATTCTTGAAGGCTAACTGAAGTTCCAAAAGGCTAGCTATTTTTAGCATATTTATTGCATGAAGATGGTGAATTTCTCTTTGCAATCAACATTGTTAACTAAAGTTTTCAAAAGGGCACGCCTTAGGTTAAATTTGATGAATCCAAAGCAAGGTTGAAGATGGCGAACTTGATAAGATGGTTAACTGAAGCTAAAGTCGCATGGTTGAGTTGAACTGAAGACTTGAAAGGCAAACCCTAATGCATAACCACTTATTGAGCTTGTTCGAGTTCAGTTAACTATAATAAGGACCAATGAGAAGCCAAGCGCCATTTTTAAGCATGCTTTATTTAGTGCGAATTTTCTATGATGAAATTCTATATATTTCAAGAATGGCGTCCATTATTACATCATCTTTTGCTCTGAAGCTTGTATTCTTTTGAGCGACCAGCAAGCTTAAGGTGATTCAGGTGTCCGTTTTCAGCGTTCTTGGCTTCTGAGAGTTGATTGTTGAGGAATAATCATTTCTATAAAAGATTGAAGAAGGGTTGGCAAGATTTTGAGGAAGCGGAGACAAGCAAAACTTTCTATCTTGTCTTATTTCTTCTGTCTCACCTTAGGTACTTTCTTACATGTCAAAGAACAAAAGCACATATTGAATGCGACCATTTTGGGTTGCATATTTCAGCATCGGTAGCAAAACCCGTCTTAGATTTTTAGAAGAATTGCGGTAGCCTTCATTACGGCTTCATTGCTTTTTCGAGGGAATTTCTTTCCATATTGGGCCAAAATCACATCTTTTGCTTAAATCTCATCATGCGGGTTTGAATTCGAGAATTCCATTTGGTGCATAAAAACCCATGTTTGAAATTTTCTCATGAAAAATTGCCCCAGGAAGCTCTAAAAACATCTGCAGTTCTCGACTGAAAAGTCTTTGCATGTTAGGCTAAACGGCGTTTTTTCACAATTTTGACGTTGTGGGTTGTCTTAGAATCCTTTTCTAGACAAAACCCATGTCTCAGAATTTTTGGTGAAAATTATCTTCCGACAGGCTATTTTTAGCTTTGTCCAGAGCATTTTAGCTTTCCGAAGAAAGTTGTCAGAACATAGCCTTGTTCACAGTCAATGGGTAAGTTTTTCAGAAGGCGGTTCAACTAGACTGAATTCAAGGCCAAATGGGTCTGAAAAAACTTTATTTTGAATTCAGAAGGCGGTTCAACCTTTACATGTTCACTCTCGTGGCAGCCTCACATTGTTAGTACAGACCCTCCAGTGGGATTAGTCGAGACTCATCTTGGCTTGAGAGTCAACTGGGTAGGAAGAGGAGGCAGCCATCTTATGTACTTGATCATTCAGATTTTGATCATGCCTACCAGGATGCGCCAGACAAGAGGATCAAGAAACAAGTCCATCTGGAGAGGAATGTTGATATGGAGATTGTCATTGAGACTGTTATACCTCCAGAGGGGAAGAGTCTGAACAAGATTGAAGTTCAGGACTTCGAAGTGATCACAGTCAACCTTGGTCGTAGCACCCGCCAAACACAGGTTCATCTCCTATAGGTTGCAACAGCTAACACAAGGGATAGAATACTGAAAGACGGAGAAGACAAGGCAGCCCTCAAGGATGAAATCCAACAGCTTCATCAATACAATTCTAGCCTTGTACATAGAACGGAAGATGTCACCGTCACACTCCAACCAATGCTAGAGCCACCAGCAGAACAGGGTCAGCTTGATCACCTGGTTGCTTACAACAAGCGTTTGGAGGATTGGGAGGAGTTCGTTACTAGAGGACGCTCTATGCCTGCAAAGTTATACTTGTTGCGGTACAATGCACGCGAACTCCATCTATGTCTCCAAAATGAGGAGCGAGACTTGGCGATGAACAGACCCAGGGATGAGATTATGATTACTCACTTGAGGATGGCATATGAATCAGTCACAAATGCAAAAGAAAAAGAGGCTATCTACACTTGGAGGACAAAGTTGATCTTCAAGGTGAAGATAGAGGAGACTATGGCATCGGAGTTGGCTGAGAGCAGAGAGCACGTCACTACTGCACTCCGGTATGTGAGAACTCTCGTATCTCGCATACCATGTCAGTATCAGATTGAGGGTGGTGCGTATGTTGAGCTTGCTGACGTGCAGTCAGAGCTCCAGGCACTCATTCATAGTATTTTCAATGGGGAGACCGTTGGATGTAAGATGAATCAACTTACAGTCATGTTAGCATTCTTTGATGAAGCAACCAGAAGCAGAGGTGAACTTCAGTGCCAGATCACAGGCAGTGAGGACATGTTGCACAAACACAGTATACTTCGGCAGAGTATTACAACCCCAGATGGTGACGCAGTCAACAACCTCATGGAGGGGTTAGTTGCTCGAGATAACAGCCAATGATCAATCAATTAGAACCTGCAATTGTCTGCGAGGACAGAATCAGGACCATGCAATTAGGACAGAATCAGGAGCACGCATGTCCATCTTATCTTCGGAGATATTTTGCAAGACTTTAAGTTACATTTAGGGTTTTCGATAACTGATGGTAGTGTTCCAGCTAACATGCTTTCAATAAGGACGTCCATGCTTGCACATTATCCATTTTTAGATTAGATGTATCAGTTATCTGATGGTAGTTTTCCAGTTAACTGGATAGTTTGCTTTATTAGGGTTTAGCAATAAGCCTTACATACATTGCAAGACAGTAGTTGACTAAAGGTGATATAAGGGTTCCGTACACCTTTGATGTCTATAAATAATAGTTTTTGCTCATTTGTAAATAACTTTTGCACGAGAGAGTAATATATGCTATGCCCACCTTGCTTGTAGTATTGCTTATTTTGTATCCATTCCCGAGTATTTATTATGATGATGAATTGTTATGCCACTCGGGTTTCATGCAATTATTATGGTAAATACTTATCGTAGTTAGATATAGTGGTGTCATGTCCCCTTCCAGTTGACATATCTCAGAGCTGATGATTAGCCTATTATGCGACTCTCGTAGGCTGATAGGATGGATAGAGGGTCTTATTGGAGCTTGGCTTGGCTTCGGTTGTCAGAATATTTCCAGTTGGCTTTCGTTCGGGCTCATTCGGACACCATTTGCCTAAGTTGCTATTTTTAGCAGTATTTGGCACTCAGCGAGGCACCCCTGCTATTTTTAGCAGTATGGTTTGATCATGTGCAGAATCATTCACTCTTTAGTCAGCTTCAGACGGTTCGTGAATCGGACGTTTCTTGAGGGAGATATTAATATTTAATTGATTAATTAAATATTAATTAATTGGAGCATATATTATAAAGTTATAATATTTTAATATTATAACTTAAGTGAATATCAAGGGGTCGACCATCATTGTAAAGGGGACCATTTTTAATTAATCTTTTAATTAAAAAGAGGCGTCCAACTTAGGAAGAATTAAAAGGTGAAAATACAATTTAATTTTAATGATTGCCTTTTTGGGGAAAATTGCACTTTTCAAGAATATAAGGCTTTGCTTTGGGATTGGAGCCATTATTATGTTGAATATTGAATTTTTGAGCAAGTCTTCTTCCGGAGAACAAAGCCTAGGGTTTCTGTTGTCTACAGGCATTGGAGAACGAGCCATCTTCAGTGTTGCGATTCAGAGGCTGTGAAATACCAGCTGATCTATTGCTTTCAAAGGGATTTCTTCATTCAGAAGTGATCACAGAGCTTCGCAGTAGATTTACCTTCAGGGTTTTTGGTTAGTAATTCATCCAGAGGAGTTTCTTCAGTTGAGGTGCCTACCTTTTGAGATCTGGAGGTTTCAAAGAAGGGCCGTACTTTATTGCTGTTGCTGTTGCAAGCCGTACCTTCATACAGCAGGGCTGTACCATCATTAATAAGCCGTACTTCTTCTTTAAGGAGAAACGCCTTCTCTTTTTGTTCTGTAACTTCACATACAGGGGCGCACTTGCATCTGGTATCAATCCGGATCATTTGACGGAGGAAAAAAGGATTATTTATTGCAGCCGTACCAGTTCAAGATCATTCTCAGCTTGCTGCAAATCAGGTTCTTTTGAATAATATTTGCCTTATCTTGCCTGTATTTCAAAGATTCTTTATTGTAATTGCTATGGCAAAAACAATGAAATCAATAGTTATCGGTTCCTGAGCCTATTTATGTTAGATCTGAGCTTGTTGTATTTATTAGCAATTTTATATCAATTTCCTTTCAAAATCGCAATTTTCTCTATCCATGCAAAAACACCAAAAAAATCAAAATACACAAAAACAGTCAAAAACACATAGTTTCAGAAGTCAGGGGGAACAGGGGTTTCTACAGTGGTATCAGAGCTAAATCCTGCCATCCTGAGGGTTTAGCAATCTTATGCAGCCACAAGAGTTTGGGTCACACAGATATTATACTCGCAGGAGAGCCTTGATGTTACATCCCGATTTTATAGCTACTATTGTATAGGGCAATTGATTGTGATGTTTGAATCTTGATGATGAATAAAACATGGTTGATCTCGTTATTAAATGAATGAGTTATGTTTAAATGATGATTTCATTTGATTGTTACTTCTAAATAATTTAGTCTTGATTAAACGTTGCATACAATTATGGAATAATGTTATTCTAACTTGTGAGATGTTTTTACCTTGTTATGAGCATATAACTGCCGGTGTCATGTCATGATGTGCAGGTATGAAGACTGTTCCTCCGGACAGAGGAGAGACATCATTCGGGGAGGAACTTGGTCGGGTAAACAGTGACAATTACCAAATTGAGCATACACACACATACTATAGAATGAGTAAGCCAAGTCTATTTGTCGAGACAACGGTAAGTCATCCATAGGCTTAGGGAATCTGGTTACTTCTTTGTGCTATCTGAATGATGATTACTTATGTCTGACTTGTTGTGTTTTAATCATGTGTGAGAATATGAATGGATAGGTCAGGCAAGTACGTGTATACATGTATGTCATGTACACATATCCATATGTATATACATATCGATACATACGTATGCTTGGCAGATGGATATGCCATACGTATGTATCGACATGGTATACAAACACATATGCATACAGGATATACATGTATATACCTACTCACGTTACCTATCGCCTGTGTATAACAATGCTATTATTATTATATTTGCTTGGGATTTACATATTTACATATTTACACAATGACGTAAAATGTATACTGAAAGTACGCTGACTGGCTCGCAATATACATGTTTAACGTTTAGTACATATAAGTGTAAATATTTAAATATGTAAATATTTATATATTTAATCGTATATTAATATATATTTATATTATAATATTACTAAATATATATGTATGTATATATAATCTAATATATTTAAATATAAATATTTAAATATTTATATACACATACATATGTATTAAAGTAAATATTTTTATAACGGAAATATATATTTATATATTAAATATATAAATCAAAGGATTTGGAAATTAAGTAAATAATACCTTGAGTAATATTTAATATCATGGTAAAAGTATTAAATTAGTTTTAAATGAAGTCTTATTTTAAAGCTTTATTTAAAACGTATTAATTTGTGAAGAGCAAATTCGAATAGAAAATAATTGAAGATTTCATTTTTAAATAATGACACCTCTTTAAGGCATAAAATAAATATAAATTTCGTTTTAAAACTATGCTGAAACTATGAAAGAGAAAATAAAACAAAATGAAAAACGTTTTCATGAAAATCGCGTGAGGAAGATGCGCGCAGGAAGAAAAACGCGTCTGAAGCGCGTGGGCAAAGAACGGGTCATTGATAAATGGTCGAATACTAATTTCATGGCAGAAATAACGACGTGGGAACATTTTAAGCCTTGACCTTTTCATTTGGAATGAAACCTCCTGATTTATTGCTACAAAATAACCTAAAATCTGTAAACGCGTTGAGCTGTCGACCTTGGAAATTCGCCATGTGAAGTTTGTTGAAGGGATAATGATTAAAGTTGAAAATTTCTTCAATTGCTGGCTCTATAAAGGTCGAATCACTCTTTTGAAAGATGACCTATGGTCTAAACACTTGCCAAGTATCATTT